>JAKTRO010000109.1:0-22518 GCA_030579755.1 Entelexis gropengiesseri | reverse complement strand
TGCTGCACCGGCCAGCGCCGCGAAGAGCCGCGGCGCCCGCGCGCAGCAGCTCACGCAGGGATTCAAGGCGCTCGACCTCGACGACGAGTCGGACTCCGAGCCGGAGACGCCCGCCGGCGAGCCTGCCGCTGCGCAGCCCGCCGCGCAGCCCGAGTCGCTGGCGTCGATCCAGAAGGCGCAGCGCGAGGCCGAGAACGGACAGTGGAGCACCGCCTAAACCGAGCCCCCTAGCGGCTCAAACCTCAGCACCCCGCCGGACAACACACGCTGCCGGCGGCTCATTATTATATATTTGGGAGCCCCCCTCTTACGTTTACAGGCGCTTTCTGTAGGTTTGTAATTTAATGATCGAGATCACTTTGTTTTGTTGTTTTGTGGTTTTGTGGTGGTACGGTGTGTTTGGGTGGTGTTTTGGGTGGTGCGGTGGTGAGTGGTGGGATTACCAATTCAATTCTGGCCCACGCCGCACACCACTACTCCACCAAGACGCTCAAGAGGTCTATGCCAAGGCGGCCTGCGAGCCAGGAAGCTATTCGCACGCTGTATAGCCACCGCCGCGCGCAGACGGGCTCCACAACTAACGAGGTCGCGAAGGCCGACGCGCTAATGGCGAGCATGGACCAAATCTGGATGGAGCGCTGGTCGCAGTTCAATAAAACCAGGCGCTGACCAGACCAGGCGCCGAGGCACGGTGGGCCGTGCCCGTAGCCCGAGACCTTTTGTATACTAAATCAATTCACTAACCTCTCTTATCAACAATAAACAGCGCGGTGGAGCGGCTGCTAGGCCGGTCCTGAGTCAGCTGCTCAGCTCGTCACCGGCTCGCGTTCGGCTGGACGCAGCCAAAACGGCTATCGCCTCTCTCTGCCACACGCGTGACCTTGCCCCACGGGTAGTGGTGCGGGCTCGCGCCGCCGCCCTGCCACGCTGGCAAGCACGCGGGTCGTCGCGCCGCCGCATCCGCCACTCTGCTGCCTGCCCAGGGCCACGGCAATTTAATTTCTGCTCTCGCCCGCGTCCACCCCACGCGGCCCCACCGGCCGCTGCCTGCAAAACCTCCGCACCTCGAGCCGCTGGCTGAGTCACTTGCTTGGGCTCGCACAACCCAAGTCTCCACACTCCCCAAAAGTAAGGCGATATTGAGATCCGGAAGATATGGGGAATAACGGATCCAAGGTGGGCAAGCGGAGCGGCGGCGACGGGCTGCCCGAGTTCCGGCGCTCGGACACCCAGACGTCGACGCGCTCGGGCCGCTCCATCATGAGCAACCGCAGCCAACACAGCGGGCGCAGCAGCCGCAGCCAATCGCGCAGCGCCGACCCCGCGGGCCAGGCGTCCGCGGCCGAGGACACCGTGCATAGCTCGTCGACGCACCTCGAGGTGCCGCAGGCCGCGCCGCCTACCCGCCGCCGGCTGTCGTCGAACTCGATGGCCAGCATGCAGACAATGCACTCGGCCAAGAGCCACGTCGAGCCCGGCGTGCTGGGCCACGACACCGTGCTGCACGACCGCGACAGCAGCAGCGCCGAGCCCGTGCGCGACGTCTCGAACGGCCAGAACGCCACGATCCTCAGCGGCGGGCCGAACGGCAGCGTCAACATCGACGCCGTCATCGAGCAGCTGCTCGACGTCGGGTACTCGGGCAAGACGCCGCGCAACTTCTGCCTCAAGAGCAGCGAGATCGCCGTCATCTGCACCGCCGTCCGCGAGCTGTTTCTCAGCCAGCCGCCGCTGCTCGAGCTGAGCCCGCCGGTCAAGGTCGTCGGCGACGTCCACGGCCAGTACGGCGACCTGCTGCGGCTGTTCGGGATGTGCGGGTTCCCGCCTCAGTCAAACTACCTGTTTCTCGGCGACTACGTCGACCGCGGCAAGCAGAGCCTCGAAACAATCTTGCTGCTACTGTGCTACAAAATCAAGTACCCGGAAAACTTCTTTTTGCTGAGGGGCAACCACGAGAGCGCCGGCGTCACCCGCATATATGGCTTCTACGACGAATGTAAGCGCCGGTCCAGCATCAAGACCTGGCGCACCCTCATTGATACCTTTAATACGCTACCCATCGCCGCCGTCGTCGCCCAAAAGATCTTCTGCGTCCACGGCGGGCTGAGCCCGAGCCTCACAAACATCAACGAGATCCGCAACATCGAGCGGCCCACCGACGTCCCGGAGTACGGCCTCCTCAACGACCTGCTGTGGTCTGACCCTACCGACGGGCCAAACGAGTGGGAGGACAACGAGCGCGGCGTCTCCTACTGCTACAACAAGGTCGCCATCAACAAGTTCCTCCAGCGGTTTAGCTTCGACCTCGTGTGCCGCGCCCACATGGTCGTCGAGGACGGCTACGAGTTCTTTAATGACCGCTCGCTCGTCACCGTGTTCAGCGCCCCGAACTACTGCGGCGAGTTCGACAACTGGGGCGCCGCCATGAGCGTCAGCGAGGAGCTGCTGTGCTCCTTCGAGCTGCTGAAGCCGCTGGACAGCGCAGCCCTCAAGGAGGAGATGCGCCGCGAGAGACAGGAACGCAAACGAGCATGAAGACTGGAATCGGTCTTAATCATTTTTTTATTACCACTATACTTGCATCACGATGATTCCTCGGGGGCTAGCCGGGCTAGCCCACCATGCTCCTGCTCCTCCTCGATCTCCTGCGGTGCTGACAGCCCGTACCTATCCCTCTCTGCATAGACCCCTTCCGGCCACCACGGCGCTGCTGCTCACCACGGCACTGGCCACCACGGCACTGGCCACCACGGCACGGGCCACCACGGCACGGGCCACCACGGCACGGGCCATGAGGGCACGGGCCACCACGGCACGGGCCATGAGGGCACTGCCGCGGCGCGAAGCTTTGTGGTGGCTCTGGAAGATGATCAATGGCCCATACTATACACGTATCAGACCAATTATATATCTAGCGTATACGAATCGCACATAAACTATATATTGTTATCCGCCCTAGATACCTCGCGCGCGCAGCCGCCGCGCACATGTACGACGGAGCCAAAAACAGGTGGTGGTCCGGGGTCGTTTACATCGGGGCGGGACCTAACCCAGCGGCCAACTCTTCACCTTGAATTTTTCATGAGCGCGCCAAAGAAACAGAAGATTGCGTCGGCTGCCGAGTTCCTGCAGCCCCGTATTTTCACCGCCGAGTTCAAGAACGACCTTAAGGCCTCGGTGGCTAAAGCAGGGCCGTACAACCATGGCGTGATCAACGGCCTGTTCAACTCGGCGGTGCTCGAGGCCGCCCGCTCCGAGATCTTCGACAATATCCAGTTCACCGAGAAGGAGACCGACATCTACAGGCTCAATCAAACCGGAGACCTCCTCAACCTCGATGGGTTGCCCGAGCACGAGCTCCAGCTGCTGGGTTCGCTCGACAAAGTGCGCAAGGCGCTGTACTCGCAGGAATTCAGGGACCTCGTGAGCGAGGTCACCGGCTGCGGACCGCTCTCGGGCTCGAAGTTCGATCTCTCACTCAACAACTACAACCGCGGCTGCCATCTGCTCGCGCACGACGATGTCATCGGCACGCGTCTCATATCGTTCATTCTCTATCTTGTGCCGCCAGACTACGAGTGGCAGCCGAAGTGGGGCGGCGCGCTGCGGCTGTACCCGACTTTGCGCGAGGGCGTGCCCGCCAGCGACTTCTCGGCGGCGATCCCGCCCCAGTGGAACCAGCTGTCGTTCTTCCGCATTCTGCCGGGCCGCTCGTTCCACGACGTGGAGGAGGTCTACGCTGACCAGCCGCGGCTGTCGATCCAGGGATGGTTCCATGTGCCGCAGCCGGGCGAGCCCGGGTACGTGGAGGACAAGGCCGAGGCAAGCAAAGAGAAGAGCACGCTGGCGCAGCTGTCGCAGGCCCATGACATGAACGACGGCTACGAGCCCAAGCGTGTTTTCAGCGAGCTGGTGCCCCAAGAAGACCGCGAGTTTCTGTTGAAGTACGTATCCGCGGAGGTTCTCGACTCGATTGACGAGCTGCAGACGTCGTTCGCGGAGGAGAGCTTGCTGCAGCTCGAGGATTTCCTGGCGTCGGAGTTCTGGCAGCGCGTGAAGGCTGAGATCGAGGAGCTCGAGTTGGAGCGCACGCCTGCGCGGGCCGCAGAGGTGTCGGCTCCATGGGCGACGGCGAGCCCGCCGCATTTGCGCCGGTACCTGTATTTGGAAGACGCAGAGGAGGCAACCGCGCTACAAGAGCTGAAGCGGCTGTTCAAGTCGAGCGCGTTCGTATCGCTGCTGGGCAGCCTAACTGGGCTGGTCCCCAAGTCAGAGTACGTTGAGGTGCGGCGGTTCCGTCCCGGCCACGACTACACACTTGCCACCGTTTCGGGCTGCGACGACAGCATTTTGGAGGCCGTGCTGTCGGTGACCCCTGCGAAGTGGGAGGACCACGTTGGAGGATACGACCTCGTTATGGGTGGTGGCACCGATGAGAACGACGACCCGGTGGTGTACCGGCAGGCGTCCGACGGCGACGACGGGGTTCTGCTGAGCCAGGCGCCGGCGCAGAACCAGCTGACGCTGATTCTGCGGGACCCTGATCTGCTGCGGTTTGTGAAGTATGTGAGCAAGAACGCGCGCGGCTCGCGCTGGGATGTGCTGGCGCAGTACCCGGTCGAGGACGATGCCGAAGAAGATGCCGAAGAAAGTGGTGAAGAAGGTGGTGAAGAAGGTGGTGAAGAAGGTGGTAATGGACCGCGGCGGCCAGCTCGCTGAGTCGAGCGGCGAGCTAATCTACTAAAACAGTTAAGAAATTGCGAACGTCCAATCGTCAAGCGGTTGACTGCTCTTGTACTAATACAATCGGTTCATTCTCGACCAATTGGTTTACTCAATGATCATACTAAATTTCCATTCATAACGGCGCCGCCGCTTTTCCAGAATGCATCCCTGCACTTCGCATCCTCCACTACTATGCATACTAAATAACCAGCGAACCCAGAAACCGTTGCACTCCCACGCAATTCATGCAGGGTTTGTTGAGGAGAGAGGATAGGGTCGACGCGGTATGTGGGCTGTGCTGGTGCGGCTTGTGGTCCCGTATGGTGCTTGGGTATAAGGCGGTCCAGACCTTACGAAGCTGGAGAACCGCCACCTTAGACTTCAAGCATTTGGGTTGGTCCTGGGCCCGGCGCCACTTTTTCACTACTCCACTCCACTCCAACCAGCAATGCGCATGCTGAGGACACTGCCGCGGCTCGCGCTGCCGCCGCTGCAACGCCCGCTGCAGCCCGTTCTTTACACGAGCGCCGGCACTGCCGCCACCTTACACATGCGCTGCAGGGCTAGGGCTCCCGCAGGGAGGAACACACTTCTCCGCAATCTTGCGAGCGGATTCCGTCGCTCCGGCACCACAAATAGCGCACCCCCATCGCCCCCACCGCCCACTGCCACGCCGAGTACCGAACCACGCACAATGTCTAAATTCTACGACCTGAAGCCGCTGGACGCCAAGGGCCAGCCGTTCCCGTTTGCGGAGCTGAAGGGCAAGGTTGTGCTGATCGTGAACGTTGCGTCGAAGTGCGGGTTCACGCCGCAGTACGAGGGCCTGGAGAAGCTGTACAAGACGTACAAGGACAAGGGCCTGGTGATTGTCGGGTTCCCCAGCAACCAGTTCATGGGCCAGGAGCCCGGCTCCGCGGAGGAGATTGCCCAGTTCTGCCAGGCGAACTACGGCGTGACGTTCCCCGTGCTGAAGAAGATCGACGTGAACGGGTCGAACGCGGACCCCGTGTACACGTACCTGAAGAGCGAGAAGTCCGGGCTGCTCGGTCTGACGCGCGTGAAGTGGAACTTCGAGAAGTTCCTTGTCGACCGGCAGGGCAAGGTGGTGTCGCGCTACGGGTCGGTGACGAAGCCCGAGGACCTCAAGAAGGACATCGAGAAGCTGCTGTAGCGGGGCTGCTGTGGCGAAGCTGCTGTTGAGAAAATAGCAATAGCAATAATTAACCAAATAAAATAAAACGAACGAGAGGCCTGCCGCTCAGGCGTCGGACTTCGTGAAGTCGCGCGTGACCGCCTCCTTCTTCTCGAGCTCGGGCAGCAGCTTGTCGAGGTGCTCGGCAGCACTGCGGTGGTACTCGCGCTGGGCCTTGACCAGCTGGATCGCGCTCTGCACGGGCTTGTAGGTGCTGGCGCTGACGGCGTCCTTCATCAGCGCCGAGGACTCCTCGATTGCTGCAACAAACTCGTCCTCGGCCTTCTCGACCTCGGTCTCGAGCGACGACAGGTTCGGCGCGCCCGGCCCGGCGGCGCGCAGCGCGCTCTTCTTCACGTCGAGGTCGAGGCGCGTGTTGGCAACGTGCTTGCGCGCCTTCGTCACGCCGGTGTGTGTCTGCGCCAGCAAATTACGCAGCGCCGTCGTCGCCCGGCTGATCTCGCGGTCCTGGTCGAGCTGGTACCCGCCAAGCGTCGTCTCGGCCTGCCCGACCTCGGCAATGACGGGGCCGACGTGCTCCTTGTTGGTGCCGGTCAGCGTCTCGGCCAGCGCCTCGAGCGCGCGGCCCAGCGCGTGGTGCAGCGTGCGCGGCTCCTGCGCCGCGTCGCCGGTGCCGCTGACAAGAATCTGCCCGGCCTCGCTGGCCGACGCCGCCTGCCGCATGCCGGCAAACCTGTCCTGCAGGCCCTTGTACGTCGACGCAAGCGTGTCGCGGAAGTACTGCGGGTAGTCATACCCAACCGTGTCGTACACGCTGAGAATCTTAACCAGGCTCTGGTTAGCCGCGTAGATCTCGTCGTACTGCTTCTCGAGCTCGAGATACTCCGCGGGCAGCGTCGTCGTGTCCTCGGCCCCGCCCAGCTTCTCGCGCAGCTGCTGCTGCGTGCGCGCTGCAAACGGCTGGATGTTCTGGCTGATGTTCGAGCTCAGGTCGCTCACGGTGCCCTGAATGTTGGCAAAGCTCTTGCGGAAATCGAAATTCATGTGTCGCTCTGTGATCGGTGGGGGAGTTGATAGGAAAGGGGGGTGACAGCGGGCGGCGGGCAAGGAGCATGTGAGGCCGATGACTAACGGCCGCTGGCGTTGGTCGCTGTTCGCAGCGGCTAAATAGCTGCTGTGCTCTGACCCCCAGTTTATAGAGCTGGCTAGGCTGGTACCAATTTCTTTTTAGTTAGGAAGCGCGAGAATAGCCCAAAAACCAAGAATGGCTACTTACAATCTACTCAATTGGCGCCTACCAGTGGCAATAATAACGGCTACAGCAAACGCCCGTAGTAAAGTGTGCCTTAAGCCCACACAACAAGCGAAGTACTCCCAAAATAGTCACAACCCACCAAATCCCGGCCGGTTCGGCACCCGCTGAATCCCTCTACTCGGCCGCCCGCAGAGTGCTGCCGCCAAATTCCCGGCCCAAGCGCACCCGCAAGTGCGCCCGCAGGCGCCCGCAAGCGCCCGTTGCTCTCCCTGAAGCGCGTACAGCCCAGTGTCGGCTAAAGTTTAATTTAGCACGGGCGGGCGTTTGGTGGTGGCTAGGATTTTTGCCTTAGCGAACGGAGCAGCGGGTTAGGTTTGGCAGACAGCCGCTCGAGCTGGCGATCTCACTCTACTCGCGCTGCCAGAAAAATCCGCTGGAACCTGCTCCCCACGCAAAACACCGCCGGCCGCCCCTGAGCCACCATCCAGGCCCCGCCAGTACCGCCCAATGCAGAACCAATCCGCCCCCGCCCTGTCGCGGCGCGAGGCGCCCGGCAGCAACGCCGGCGAGAACTTCGGGTCGAAGCTGTACCAGATGCTCGAGACGCCGCAGTTCAGCCACATTGTTGCGTGGAGCCAGGTCCCTGAGGGCCCGAGCTTTGTGATCTTCGACACCGCGCAATTCCAGGAGTTCGTGCTCGTGAACGAGTTCAAGCACGCAAACTTCTCGAGCTTTGTGCGCCAGCTCAACAAGTACGACTTCCACAAGGTCAAGTTCCGCGACCAGCAGAGCCGCATCTGGGAGTTCATGCACCCGAACTTCCGCCCCGAGAACCGCGACAAGCCCTGGCTGATCCGGCGCAAGCCGCAGTCGAGCGGCCGCCGCGTCAAGCGCAGCGAGCCCGCCGAGGAGACCGCCGAGGCGGTGCGCGCCGCCGAGTCGGCCGCCCGCGACATAGAGCACCTCGTGCACGGCCAGGTGACGGACCTTGAGACGCGGGTGCGCCGGCTCGAGAAGATCAACATGCAGCTGCTCAACGCGCTGAAGCTGCAGCAGACGCTCGTCGAGCGCTTGCTGGCCGCCGCCGACTTGCCCGATGACGGCGGCGCGCTGGGCGCCGGCGCCCAGCCCAAGGACATGGATCTCGACCATTTGGATGCAAACTTGGACGCAACTGTCTCTCCGGGCGGCGTGTTCTCGCCGCCGGCGCCGGTAAAAGTGCCGATTCCGCCGAACCCGCTGGCGCTTGTGGCAATCGACGACCCCACGACCCGCGAACTGATCTACAAGTTTCTTTTGGAGGTCGGGTTCCGCCTCGACACGGCGCCCGACGGGTCCGAGGTGGTGCAGCACGCCGAGGTCACGCTCTACGACTTCATCATTGTTGGCTCGATTCTGAAGTCGCTGGACGGCGTGTCGGCGACCGAGCTTGTGCGGCAGACCCACAACAGCCAGACGCCGGTGCTGCTGCTGGCGGACCCGAGCGACCGGCCGCTGGTGGAGATGTTCATGAGCCGCGGCGTGAGCACGGTGCTGTTCCGCCCGTTCTCGAAGACCGATCTGTACCAAGCGCTCGAGCAGTTCAGGCTATGATTCAATAGGTTGTGGCCACCTGTGGACCGGCTCGACTCCACGCCTGTTTTGTGGGTAGAATATAATGATTAATGACTTTATTTTAATGCAGACGCCGACTCCGACAGGCCATTCACCTTTTTTTTGTGGACTTAATCAACGGGAGGATCAAGCGCTCAGCATCGATAGCTGCAGCCTCGCCCTGCTCAGCGATCCCGACGTCGTGCTAGCGGATCGACACAAAGAGGGCGTGAAATGACGTAGGATCCGGGTGTTTAGTCTAACAACTGGGGCTTTTTGACCTCTTGGTGCCGCGCCCGCGGTCACCTTGCGGCTACGGAATCGGTGGGGTTACCTCAGGAAGGAACTACGAAATTAGAGGACGGATTTCCCCGAGCAGATATAACAAGGCACTTCACAAGTCTCCTCTAGCGTTGGAGTTAATTATGCGGAGAGCGACCCTTACCTCCGAATCCCGATCAGCAGCGGTGGTCGGTAGTCGCGGAGCGCGGAGCACAGGTGCGCACGTGGACACGCTCGGCGCTGCAAATTACCGAGCCCGCTCTGTGCATTCAGCGCGCCGAATTGCCCTCTATTTCCGTGGCCATTACTCTTCGCACGCTGTCCAGTGTATCTGGGCGGCCCCGCCCGGAAACGCGCCCTTTCCTCACTGAACCGTACGATCCCTCGCCCCACCATGGCCAGGCTCTGTGAGTCACGCGGAATGGGCTCATCGCCATCGATCGGCCAGAGGACCTCTACCATTTGTGGCAACCCGGGTGAAGAAGCGTCTCCACGGGCATGGGTCTCCTCTCGCTCGGCACGCCGCTTCCGTGGAGCGAGGTCCGGAAGTACGCCGACCATGTGCGCGAAAACGGCATCGCGCAGCTTCTCGCGACGATCAGGAAGTACGGCGCCCGCCGCAACGACCCGCTGCTGTGGGGGGACGAGGTCGAGTTCATTGTTGTGGAGCTCGCGCAGGGCCGCGCCACGCTGAGCCTGCGCCAGCAGGAGATCCTCGACCGCCTCATGACCGTCGACCCGGCCGAGAACGCCAGCTTCCACCAGGAGTACGGCCGGTACATGGTCGAGGCCACGCCCGCGCGCCCGTTTGGCGCGTCGCTCGAGGACATGGCCAGCCTCGAGGGCAACATGGTCGCGCGCCGGCGGATTGCCGCCGAGCACATGGGCCCCAACGAGCACCCGCTCACCGTCACCAGCTACCCTCTGCTCGGGGTCGGGCACTTCTCGGAGAGCACCGAGAGCGTGGAGGGCCCCGCGTCGCAATCGCTGTTTCTGCCGGATAACATCATCAATCTCCACCTGCGGTTCCCGACGCTCACCGCGAACATCCGCGAGCGCCGCGGCAAGAAGGTCGAGATCGAGGTGCCGGTGTTCCGGGACACCAACACCCCGGACCCGTGGATCGACCCGCTCACCACGGCGCGGCCCGCGGGCGTGCGCGCCGACCAGATCTACATGGACGCGATGGGCTTCGGCATGGGCTGCTGCTGCCTCCAGGTGACGCTGCAGGGCAGCAGCATGGCCGAGGCGCGGAACCTGTACGACGCGCTGGCGCCGCTCACGCCGCTGCTGCTGGCGCTCAGCGCGGCGTCGCCGATCTTCCGCGGCGTGCTCGCCGACCAGGACGTGCGCTGGAACGTGGTGTCGCGGTCCGTCGACGACCGCACCGAGGCCGAGAAGCGCACGATCCCGAAGTCGCGCTACGACTCGCTCGACTGCTACATCAGCGGGTCCGACGCCGTGCTCAACGCAAACGTCGGCTTCTACAACGACATCAAGGTCGTCACAAACCCCAAGGTCTCGGCCCAGCTCGAGGCCGGCGGGCTGCAAAGCGACCCGCTGCTGGTCCAGCACTTCTCGCACCTGTTCATCCGCGACCCGCTGGTCATTTTTGAGGAGCTCATCAACCAGGACAACGACGTCTCGACCGACCACTTCGAGAACATCCAGTCGACAAACTGGCAGACCATGCGGTTCAAGCCGCCGCCGTCCCCGTCCATCGGCTGGCGCGTCGAGTTCCGCCCCATGGAGATCCAGATCACCGACTTCGAGAACGCCGCGCTGTCGGTGTTCATCATCCTCCTGTCCCGCGCAATCCTCAGCCTGAACCTCACCTTCTACACGCCGCTGTCGAAGGTCGACGCGAACATGCAAACCGCGCACATCCGCGACGCCGTGGGGCGCGGCAAGTTCTGGTTCCGCACAAATGTCGAGAACCAGACGCCAGACTCCGACCCGGGCCTCGCTCTGCTGACGCTCGACGAAATATTTAATGGCACCTCCAGCGGAGCCAACGGAGCACCCAGCGGAGCACCTAATGGAGCACCCAATGGAGCACCCAGTGGAGCATCCAATGGTGCGTTCAATGGAACGCTCAATGGAACACCCAATGGAGCACCCCTCAAAGACTCTGCTGACCGCACGACCGCCAACCGTGCGACCGCCAACGTCGAGTTCAAGGGGCTGCTGCCGCTCGTCAGACAGTACCTGGCAACCACCGCTGCCGAGACCGAGACGCTGCGCGTTCTCGAGTCGTACCTGACACTTCTATCGAAGCGCGCGTCGGGCGCGCTCAAAACAAACGCGGCATGGATCCGGGAGTTCGTGCATAGCCACCCGGACTACAAGCACGACAGCTTGATTCCCGAAAAAGTGAACTACGATCTAATGGTGGAAATCGAGCGCGTGTCTGCCGGCCAGCACTGGGACTCCGCTGCGCGGTCCATGCTTGGCGGCTGCGCGCCTAATGCAGCGCTCCCCTGATGGCACGACCCAGTCCAATGCTGTCTAAAAGCTCCTATAAACGTAAGCTAAGCGACAATTAGAGCCATCGAATTCAGGTTTACTTTATTTACTGTGCTGAGCTCGCCCGAATAAAGGCCGAATGAAGGGTCTCTCGGGTCGTTACGCACAGAGAGAACCATGTGACAGGCCAGGGCACGCGCCGGCTCGGCCTGGAAGTCTGCACGGAAAACACAAACACGCAGCACCAGCGCGCGAATAAACAGGACTCGTGTGGATTGTCTTCCAAACGCGCCGTGTCCACACATTCTCCATGGATGCCACCACTCGCGTAAAACGGTCGCTGGGCACCACAGCGCGCGTGCTCCAGCGCCGCCGCGCATCCAGACGGCAGCAGAGGCGCGTGAAGGTCGCCGATCCCGACAGCTACGACGAGAGCTACTCTCTGGAGTCCTCCGACAGCTCCGCCGCCGATCAGCAGCTGTTCTACCCGGAGGACACGTCGCTGCTTGCGTCTTACGTCAACAAATTCCTGCTGCTGCTGCCCGTCGCGGTTACATTGTTTATTCGCGCCCTCCCCAATTCCGAGTTCCGCTCCATTGTGCTGGCCTGGAGCATCATCCTCCCGTTCACGTCGAGCATCACTATAGACGAGGGCCTGTTCCCCGCGCTCGTCGCGTCCTCGCTCGGGTGCGACAACTCGGTCGTCGCCCGTAACCTCTATCTGTCGATCGCCCGGTCGCGCCTCGGACTAATGGCGCTGGCAATCCTGTCGGTGTATCTGGACAACATCCACATCTTGCTCAGTGGCATTATGCTGAATCTCCTGCTATCCTTCAGCTCGTCGCTGCTCCAGAACAGTATTCCCAAGCCAGAGCTCACCCTCATTTGCTGCGCTGTTGTGAATGCCGTATACTACTTAGTGATCACACTCGCAGGCACAGAGCCGCTCAGCCTGTTCGACCCCGCTGCAGTGGTCGCCTGCGGACTCGCCGGCGCGCTGCCCTGTTATCCGCTGTTCGTGGCGTTTGCACGCAAGTACAGGGAAACGCGTGGCACCGGCGCTGTGACGCTGAATGGGCTCGCGTCGATAATATATGTGGTGTACTTTGCCGCGGCCGGATACCTGTTTTTCGGCGTCTGCCACCCGCACAGCATCTTACTGCTTTGGGATGCGATCTACGAAAACAGCGACTTGCTCGCGTACTGGGGCGGCCTGCTCGCTGTTGCCAGCACGGCGGCATACTTTCTGGGCACCATTCTCCAGCTCGACGGCCGCCGCAAGCTGTGGCACGTCACAACCATCGCAATGTTCATTCCCGTGTCTGTGCGGGAGCGTCCGTTCACAAAAATGTGCCTTGCTGTCGCGCTGGTGCTGTTTATTGCCCTGGAGATTGCACGGGCTATGGCCTTGCCGCCGCTGGGCGTGCCCCTGCATAACGTGCTCAAGAGCTTCATCGATCACCGCGACAAGCGCGGGCCGGTTGTCATCAGCCACATATACCTGCTGCTCGGAATCTCGGTGCCGATCTTCCTTGGCCGCTCACCAGCAGGAATCGTGTGCTTGGGGGCCGGAGACACCGCGGCGTCCCAGGTCGGGCGGAGGTTCGGCCGCATCCGCTGCTTTGGGCATAAATCAATCGAGGGGTGCATCGCGTTCTCAGTCGCGGTCTATATCGCTCAGCGGCTGTTCACAACCGCGACATATATATGGCCGGTTGCCATCGCCACAGCGCTCCTCGAGGCCGTGTCCCCCATCAACGATAACTTGGTTGTGCCGGTGTACATGCTCTCGCTGCAGTGCCTCATATCGGGCGGCGACCAGCTTCGCTGAGGCCTGGCCCGTGGGGAAGACTTGCGCCTTTGTTTTGTTCCTTATCCTATTTATTTATTGACACCCGTAACGTATCCTGTATTATATACCTTTCTGCATCTACATTGCAACCTCGGTTGCCTGAAACTTCTCAAGGTCGTCTATCTCCCAGATCGAGACCCCTTTTTGGTCCTCCTCGTTCACGGGCTGCGCCATCCCGCGCAAGAACTTCTTGGTGGTTGCCAGAGCCATATCGGTGCTGAGATTAATGTCTGCTTCAAGGATGGCCTGGCCAATCCACTTCGGCAGCTGGCTTCGCTTCTTCCCGAACCGGCGGTCGGCTAGCACCATGATCCCGTAGTCGTCCTTGCCTCGCAATACTCGCCCCAGGCACTGGGCAGCATGGCGCATCGCGTCGAATGACAAGAAATCGTTCTCGCGGATGTTGTAGTTGTTGCGCAAGAACTCGAGTCGCGCCTTCAGGATTCTCGACTCGGTGTACTGGAAGGGAACGCCAATCATAATCACGGTACGGCCATAGTGGTGGTCGAAATCGATTCCTTCGCTGACCTTGCCTCGTGCCACCGAAAGCATGACCGCGCCTCTACCGTTGCTGCAAGCGGTGCGGTACGTCTCGAGCGCCAGCGTTGTTTCCTGTGCGTCGGGCGTCTCAACCAGGATCAGCTTATATTTCCAGACCTCGTCCAAGATGCCCATTGTTTGCCACATCGAGATGATCGACTCCATGTACAAGTACGACGGGAAGAACACCACCATGCCGTCCGGGGTTGTTTTGGCAAACTCTATCAGCAGATTCCCGTAGTTCCGGACAACGCTGGGATCGTTGCGGATCTCGAACTGGGAAGAGATCGCGACCTGGTCCGAGCCCTTTGTAACGATCAGCGGCAGGAACGATCGCCGCGACAGCGACATGGTGTAGCTCTGCTGCATCACAGTTGTGAAGTTCAGCATGCGCGGGTACATATCGAGCGGCGAGATTGTCCCGGAGGTGATAATAATGCTCTCGAACCGGTCAATGACGGGCTTGATAGCAATGCTGGCGTCAAGACATGTGAACCGCAATATTGGATTCGGCACCGTGGCCTGCTCGGTCTCAAACGGCTCAAGGATCAGCATGAACCCCTGCTCGTAGGTCGAGACCAAGGTTGCAAACGTCACGATATCCTTCAAACTACTGAACTCGTCGAGGTTTGTCAACTCCAGGGTGCGCACTAACGAGTTCAAGCGCTCGGTGCAGTACCGCAGCGGCTTCTTGTCGATGTACGTGATCTCCTTCAGGTGCTTGAGGAAGCTCGCCGGCGTCTCAGAAATAACGTGCAGAATCTTCATGCGCGTTTTCAGGTACTCAATGAACCGCCGCAAAAACGCAACAAAGTGCTCCGCCTTGCGGATCGAGCCCGGCACAGCGTCGGCAACCAGGTCCTCCGGCAGCGTCGGGTTCGACATGAACACGTCCATGTCGCGGTCGGCTTGCGTGCGCTGCAGCCCCTCAACCAGCTTGTCATACTCGGACCGCAGCTTCTCCTGGTCGGTCCGCTTGACATTGTCGACCGCATCGCCCAAGGAGTTGACACCGCGGTGCGCGCGGCGCAGCGCCTCTTCGGTGAGGTCGATGCTCAGCCCTTCGATGCAGACATTGTCGATGTTGTGGGCCTCGTCGAAAATGACAATCGCCTCCTTCGGCAAGTCCCTGCTGACCCGCTCGGCAATCTTCGGGTCCAGGAGATAGTGGAACGAGTAGATCACGATGTTGCAGTACGAGATCATCCGGCGCACCGTGAAGTACGGACACGTTTTGTGCTCCTCGCAGTACGCCGTAAGGTCCTCGAACGTGTAGACCCCGGGCGGGATGTAGTTATGCGGCTCGATCTCGTACATGTTCTCGTGGTACTCGCAGAGCTCGCCGCCGGTCTGCTTGGCGATGCCGTTGGTCATGCTCCGGCACTTCTCATCGACCATCACGCCGTTCCCCTCGTACCGCACCGTGGGGTTGACGCACAAATTCTTGCGCGACGTGAGCCCGAGCCCGCGGAAGTCCTCTTTATACCCGAGTTCCTTCTCGCGGTACTGCATGAGCGTCTGCAGCTCGGCCAGCGCCTTGTCGATCTCGCTCATTGTGCGCGAGCAGTAGACGATTTTGCGGTGGCTCGCGTAGTGCATCTGGTACGCCACCGTGACCGAGAGCAGCGACACCGTTTTGCCGGTGCCCGACGGCATTTCCAGAATGCTCACACCGCCCACGTCCAGCGTGCGCTTGATGTCGGCCATGTACCGGTACTGCTCCGGGTAGATCTTCGGGTACGGAAACAGGACCGGCAGGTCCTCAATGAAGAACTTCATTGGGGAGCTTGCCTGCTTGTCGACCACTATCAGGGTCCGTCTGATCCACAAACTGTTCTTTAGGATCCGGTCACGTGGCGAGACGAATCGCAACCGTCCCGATAGGCAGGCTTCATGGGCAGCACGTTTAAGCGAGTCGTGCGGGTTAATTGTACCATCAATCAATGATCTCAGATCCGAACCGTAGTAAGAGCCAATTGCGGCAGTATAGCAAGCTTGTGGGCGAGTTTAAGATGATGCAATTGCGATGCAATTGTAGTTTAAGGACTGGGTCAAGGTGATTGCAGGGCGAACCTACGTAAAAAGAAGATCTGCAGGCGTGCATGAACAGCCACTAGTGGTGTATAAGAATTGGCGGCTTTGCAGTGCGTCTCCTCGTCAATAACATCTCCTCGCCGTTTAGGGAGCCAGTCGACCCGGGAAAGCCCTTACCCATAATTTGCATAGCGCGATCAGGGTTCGTACGCGCGACGCGTTCATCTCCTCTACCTTCGTTCATTTACCTGCACAATGGCACCGGGCTCCGCGAAACGCAGCCCGCCGAGCTCCAAGGGGCAGGCGGGGCAGGCATCGCTCCTCTCTTTCTTTAAGAAACGCGAGCCGGGCAGTAGTCCTATCACTCCGAAGCCCAAGGTCCGGGCGGCGCGCGAATCCAGCGGATCGTTGCCGAGTCCCAGTCTGCTCCAGCCAGACCTTAGCTCGGATGGTCCTACTTCTGAAAACATACCATCCGCGCAACCTAGTCTCAGTACCCCTCTCAATTCTAGCCAGGATGTGCCCACGAGCAGTCCCACGCGCTCTGCTACGAACCGCTCTGCGGGCGGCCGCATTCGCAAGCGGGCTCAAATCATCGACAGCGATAGCGAGCCGGAGATTGATGAAGACAGCAGCGACGAGTGGGCTCCAGGTGCCGCTGGCGACCCGCAGGTAAGCGACGGCGATGGCGACGAGAAGATGGACGACTTGGTGGACGATGATTTTGATGAAACAGCACTTTCATCTCCGCCACCACCGTTGAAAAGAC
Source organism: Entelexis gropengiesseri (assembly GCA_030579755.1). NCBI lineage: Eukaryota > Fungi > Ascomycota > Dipodascomycetes > Dipodascales > Trichomonascaceae > Entelexis > Entelexis gropengiesseri. Next base: position 5,846 of record JAKTRO010000109.1, on the reverse strand, counting down.
CGTCTGCGCCGCGCCCAACCAAGCCGTCGCATTCACCAGCTTCAAACTCACCAGAGCCACGGTCCAGCCCCGCACCAGCTGCAGCACTCAGCGTGAGCAGGGACCTCAACAAATTCACTAAAGACTCTTCCTACACCGCCGAGGCTGCGTACTCGGGTACCCACACGGCGCCACCACCTAAAAAAGTTCGAGTCAGCGAGGATCCTGAGCGGTATAAGTGGCTTCTTCATATAAAAGATGCCGATGGCCACAGCGAGGATCATCCAGACTACGACCCCAGAACCCTGTATGTTCCGAGCAGCGCATGGGCAAAGTTCACTCCGTTCGAAAAGCAGTACTGGGAAGTGAAGCAGAACCTCTGGAACACCGTAGTGTTTTTCAAAAAGGGCAAGTTCTACGAGCTCTACGAAAATGATGCTGCGATCGCACACCAGCTCTTCGACCTCAAGCTAGCCGGTGGGGGCAGGGCCAACATGTCGCTGTGCGGCGTGCCCGAGTCGACGTTCGACTACTGGGCCGGCGCGTTCATCGCCAAAGGCTACAAGGTTGCCCGTGTCGATCAGGCCGAGACTGCGCTTGGCAAAGAAATGCGAGATATTGCTGCCAAGAAGAAGGAGGAGAAAATCATCAAGCGGGAGCTTTCTTGCGTCCTCACGGCCGGTACCCTCACGGATGGTCCCATGCTGGTCAGTGACCTGTCTCAGTACTGCATGGCAATTAGGCAAGACGGCCTGGACTTCGCAGCATGCTTTGTGGATACCGCCACTAGCCAGTTTTCCATCACTCGTTTCACCGACAAGAGTGGCGACTATCCATTGCTGGAAACGCTGGTAGCACAGACGAGGCCGAAGGAGCTGGTGCTGCCCCGAGGCAATCTGGACAAGTTCGCGACAAAAATCATCAAAAATAACACCTCGGTTGATACCTTGTGGGAGATTGTAAAACCAGACTCTGAGTTCTGGGATGGAGAGCGCACGCGCCGAGAGCTCGAGATCCAAGATTATTTCGGTAGCTTGGAAGCTCCAAAGGACCTAACGGCGGCGCTGGATGATGACTTGTCGGCTTCGGCAATTGGGGGCCTCATTTGGTACCTACGACAATTGAAGCTTGACCAGCAGCTCCTTGGCCTCGGCCAGTTCTACAATTACGATGCCACCGCCACCTCTCAGGGTACCACAATGGTTCTCGACGGTCAAACTCTGCAAAACTTAGAGGTGTTTGCCAACAGCTGGGATGGTGGTGCTGAGGGAACGCTGTTCAAGTTAGTGAACAAATGCATCACGCCTTTCGGCAAGCGCCGACTGCGCTCGTGGATCGCCCACCCCCTCCAAAGGCCCGAGGACATTGGCGCCAGAGCTGATGCTGTCGACATGCTGATGGCTCAAGATGAGGTGATTAGCATGCTTGCCGATAAGCTTGTGGGGCTTCCTGATGCTGAGCGGATGCTCAGTCGTGTCCACGCTGGCTCCCTCAAGCCGCGCGACTTTGTACGATTGGTCGGTGGCCTAGAGAGCATGGCTCGTCTCCTTGCTTGGCTGGAGTCGCTGCGTTCTCAGCTTCCGCAGATCGCGCCGTTCATCAGTACTGCTGATACGGCCATTGAGAGCACCATCGAGCCGTGGCTGACCGCTTTTGATCACGTCCAGGCAAAAACGCAAGACCTACTCATTCCTGAGCCCGGGGTTGACCTGGAGTTCGATGAGACCAAAGCTGCCGTAACGCAATGCGAGTCTCTACTTTACGATATTATGAAGCAGTACCGCAAACAGTTTTCGTCAACTCAGCTTGAGTACCGGGACAGTGGCAAGGAGATTTTCCTGATTGAAGTCCCCTCAAAGCTGACGAGCAAGGTGCCACGCGACTGGCAGCAAATGGGCTCCACTGCGAAGTTCAAGCGATACTGGTCGCCGGAGGTTCGAAAGCTTGTGCGCCAGCTGCAGGAGGCCCAAGAGCTGCACAAGATTGCCGCACTCTCGGCTCAGCAGAAGCTCTACTCTCGGTTCTGTGAGAATTATGAGGCATTCATGGGTGTTACGCGAACCATTAGCGTTATCGACTGCCTTGTAAGTCTTGCCCGAACCTCCCAGAATATGGCGGTCCATTGCCGTCCCGAGATCCTCCCCATTTCCGCGGCTCCGATCATGGAGTTTGTCGAGCTCCGCCATCCCATGGCGCGCACTCTAGATTTCATACCGAACGATGTGCATCTTGGCGGCTCGGGAGCGCGCATGTCGCTGCTGACCGGTGCGAATGCGGCCGGCAAATCCACGGTCCTGCGAATGACCGGGTGTGCCGCGCTTCTGGCCCAGCTCGGGTGCCATGTCCCGGCAGCTGAAGCGCGCTTGACTCCCGTGGATCGCATCATGACGCGACTAGGCGCTAGTGATAATATATTCGCTGGGAAGTCCACATTCCACATGGAGCTAGCCGAGACGGAGCGCATTCTAAGTGAGGCATCTCCCCGTTCGCTTGTGGTCTTAGACGAGCTAGGCCGGGGCGGCTCTTCTAGTGATGGCTTCGCGATTGCCGAGGCGGTTCTTCACCATTTGGCAACCCATGTCCAATGCCTAGGCTTCTTTGCCACCCACTATGCCTCCCTGTATGACTCTTTTGCTACCCACCCCGCAGTAAAGCCAGAGCGAATGGCCATCGAAGTGAACAGCGAGAGCCGAGAAGTCACGTTCATGTATAAACTTGAGGCAGGTCGCAGCGAAGGCTCGTTTGGCATGAACGTTGCCGCGATGTGTGGAGTTTCCGAGAGCATTGTGAGCGAGGCGGAGCGCGCGGCTCGGGATTACGAGCACACCTCGAAGCTAAGGCGCTGGGGACATAGCCAAGACGTTCCGCTCGGACTGCAAAGCGATGTAGTGTGGTCGCTTTCGCACATGCCGAGTGAAAGCGTCCTCAAGATAATGCTTTCGATGGCCGAGTAATGATAAAAATAATTCCTAACGATATTTGTAGCACTAGAGACTCTATTCACTCGCTCGCACCTGGAGCACGCCCCATACATGTTGAGATTAGAAGACGCTGGTTGAGCGGTGCCGCCGATGTGGTGGCGATATGAAATCTTGAACCTCTGGTATGCATATTTATGTATAAGTTACATATCCTAGATGTATCGCCCGCTTTGCGAGCTTTCTAGGATACCAACATGGAAACAGAATGCCCTGTTAGCTGAGCGGGAAGGCCTCAGAGCCCTCGCTCATTGCAAGCACTAGCTGCTCACGCATGACTTCTTCGGACGAGTATTGGGGCAACTTCAGGTAGTTAACACACGTCATGACACTTGGAAGATACTTGTCTTTTTCGATGGACTCGCTCTCGGGATGCTTAACAACCACGGTGAACGGCGGGTTCAGGGCTTTGAATCCGCCGATGGGGAGGTGCGGCGAGCCCGTGGCGAACATTAGGAACTTTCTTCGCTCGGACTCGTCGAATGACGCCAGGACCTTGACCAGCGACTTGACCGGAACGCTCTGCATGCTATAGCCGTGGTCGGCCCGCAGCGCCTCGAGCAGCGCCTCTTCGCTCCAGTCCTCTGTGCGGCCCGCCCCGCACAAGCCGACAAGCTCGTCGGTCATGAAAGCATGCAAGGCGGAGATAGGGATTGTGGTGCTGAATCCCTTGCTGAACGCATCAATTTGCGGTCGAATGCCGTTGCCAATGACGCGGTCGATGACGCGAGCGACGTAATCGGCGGCATTATCGGCAGAAACCTCGATATCGGCTCCATTCGGGACCAGCTCTAAAGTGGTACCAGGTAGAACGAAGTCGAGTCCCATGTCATCAATGTCCTGCGGACTAGAGGTGAGGATTCTGCTCAGTGAAGCGGCGAGCTGTGCATCAACGCGGCGCAGGGTCTCCAAAGTAGGCGGCGATCCGAGGACCACTGAGAAGAAGGCGGGGTTGAGCCGGAAGTCCAAGATACGCTTGTCCAGCAGGGCCCGGGCGATCAAGCGGCCTACGCCCTCGAATATGCGAGTGCCATCCTGGGGCTGCGCTTGCGGCGACGGGAACAGGCCAGCCGGGGTTTCGCGCCACACGCCGAGTCCAACGTTTGAGAGCTCGCGGCTTGCCAGGGCAAAGAACTCCTGGGTGGGTCCTCTGCCAGTGCCTTCTTCGCCGAGAAACATGACGTCGAGCACGGCGGGGTTCTTGCAGCTCATTTCGAGCAGGCGCAGCGAGCCCTCGAGCAGCTTATCGCGGGCGAGGCGGTACTTCTGACGGCGGTGACGCCCGAGGATGCGGTCGTCGTCGTCGGGCTCGCCGCCGCCCTCGTCCTCATCGCCATCGTCGCCCTGGCGGTCCTCCATCTGTCGCAGTAGGCGGAGGTTACGGCCTAGCCCAAACGATGTGAGCTGGACGAACTGGAGGCGCGTTCGCAGAGGGTAGAGGAAAGGCGCGAGCATCACGGTGTCGAATGTCCACTGCGGGAGCATTGACGCGGCGACGGCGAGCGCGTCGGCCATCTGCCGCGTGAGCTTTGCCGTGAGCTTTGCGTTTTGGAAGGCTGACCACGGGACGGGCTCATTGCGAGCCTCGTTCTCGCGCGCAAGGGTGGCCAGCAGTTCGAGGGCCTCGCCGAGCTCGCCGTGCCGGGCCAGGCTCGGCTCGACCGACTCGGCCGGCGGCTCCGGGTGGGAGACCCTCTCGAATTGCAGGTGGGGGATGCTGTGGTGGTCTCCGCGCGAATGGTTGAGCTGGCTATACAGCGCCTTGAGAACAGAGACGTCGGTTGGGACTCTTTCGTCGCCGATGTAGAATGCTAGGTGTGCCTCGGGCGCCGAGACCTCGACGATGCGGACGCGCGAGAGTCTCATGAGAATGAACTCCTCGATGGACCGCAGCGAGCTGACGGCCGGCACCGAGAGGGTCCATCCGTTATTGGGGTAGTTGCGTTCGGTGACGCGCACGTTGACGGAGCGGGCGAGCACCCCGACCAGAGACGACGAGGTGTGGCCCGGGGTGAGCTGCAAAGAGAACCGCTCGAGCCGGCTTACCGCGGTCTGCAGAACAGCGACGAGCTGGCCCGTGAGGTTGCGGCGCAGCGCCGGCTCGCCCGCGGCTCTGAGGGCGTCGAGCAGGCCGGCGCGCAGCAGCTCCGGCAGCGGCGCGGCAGCAAGCTCGGCGGCGTCGATGGTGCCTGCGCGCACGTCGGCCAGCAGGCCCGTGTAGTCTCCGCCGGCCTGCTGCGTGCGCAGCTGCTCGAGAATGTGCCTGGCCATGTACTGGGCGACCGGGGTGAGGTCGTCGGTGGGCGCGTAGGTGCCAGTCGGTTCTGCGTCGCCGCTGAGCCCCCCGAGGTCGGCAGCAATGCCAGTAGACCACAGCTCGGCCAGCAGCTCGGGGTCCTTGGCGAGGTCCCACGCGAGGTCGAGCCCGCCCACGGTGAGGGCGAGCCCGTCCGAGTTCTCGGCAACGACCTGCGCTGCGAAGGCGGGGAGCTGGAGGTCGCGCGCCAGCAGCGCGAACCCCAACGAGTTCGCGGCGGCGGTCTGGATGATGACGAGCAGCGCGAGCTGGCGGACCGGGGTGCTGGTGCTGGCGCCGTAGACGGCGACGGCAGTGGGCACGGCGCTGAGGGCGTACTCGCGGAGGTCGTCGAGCGCAATCGCGTCAGGGGCAGCGCCGGCCTTGCGGTAGGGACCGGCGAACGGGCCGATTGCCGGGGCCGGCGGGAGCAGCACCTGCAGCAGCTTGAGGCCGTTGAACAGCGTCTCTTTTGGGGTTGCCAGCAGCGCGGCAAACGCGTCGGCGGCGCCCTGGGTGAGCGTGGCCGCGACTAGCGACGCCAGCGCCGCGCGCGACTGCACGTACTCGGGGCAGCGCGCGGCAATGTGCCC
>JAKTRO010000108.1:0-22836 GCA_030579755.1 Entelexis gropengiesseri | reverse complement strand
ACCGCGGCGGCCGCCATGGCCCCGGCCAGACCCGCGGGCCCGGCCACCCCTTCCTCCGCGCTGGCTCCGCTGCTGTCGCGGAGCGTCCTCGCCAAAGGTCTCAACGTTCAGATCGTCCCGCGTCGTGTAGCGACCCGCGTTCTGCGGCGAGAAGTTATCGAAGAACGAGGACTTTTTGTTGTATGCAACGTCGACGCCAGAGGGCATCGCTTCGCCCTTGGTGAGCCGCAGCGTGCGCGTCACGAAATCGTCCTCGTCGACGCTGTCGACGCTTTCATCGCTGTCGCTGTCTGCACCGGCCTCTTGTGGCTGGGGCCGCTGTGATCGTGGCTGGTCTTGCTTTGTCTGTTTTGGAGTCTCGGTTTGAGTCTGTCCAGTGTTCTGTGGATGGTTAGTAAAGTTCAGAAGGAAGGCAACAACTGGTATATCTCAGCATATGACACCTCAGTAAAGTTGAATCATCATTACTTACCGTTCGTGATGGCACCACCGGTGTATCGAGCACCTGGAGATCCTCAACATCCTTCCCCTTGAATTCTATCCGAGGGCGTACCTGCGATTCGGGCGGAATCTCGTCTGCGCCGCCGCGGCGGCCCTCCGTGCCATACACGGTAACATTTTCTAGCACCACCGTTGTGGTTTCTGCGCTTATACTTGCAAGGACCCCGATGTAGCGGATTTTTTGCGTATCCACCAGGGATATTGTCTTCCCGATGTAGTTAGACATGGCTGGAGTAGAGACGGAAGGTACTGCTCGCGATTACGCAGGCTAGCAGGAGTGGAGTGGTCAGTCCAGCCTAGTAGGGCTGGGCGTGCGTGCCCTCGCTGGCATCTCCGAAAACGTGAGCCTGACTAACTGTGTCAGATCCAATTGCTGCAGAGAGAGAGAGCGCTGCAGAGCGCCGGCACCTCACGCGCTAACAGAAGCTCCTACATACCGTTACTCTGCGATCGAGAGAGTAGCTGCGATCTAGAGCGATCTGAAGTAGTTGTGGTGGAAGCCGCGCCAAAGAAGGAAATCTGCCCCCCTGGCTGCTCAGGAGAATGGCCAGCCTCACACCATTCAGCGCGCTGGACCTCCTCAACCTCAACAGCGTGAACCTCGATGCTCTCACCGAAAATTACGATGTCGAATACTACCTTGAATACATGCTGCGCTGGCCGTCCCTGATGTTCAAGGTGGATGACCCGACCGGCAGGCCGATTGGGTACATGATCGGCAAATCAGAGGGCATAGAGCTCGACTGGCACAGCCACATCACTGCGGTCACCGTGGACAAGGACTTCCGCCGGCTGGGCCTGGGAAGGTTGCTTGTTGACCAGCTTGTGATTGCGTCCGAGGCCGCGGACCAGAACTGCTATTTCATGGACCTCTACGTGCGGACGTCCAATAAAGTTGCTGTCGACATGTACAAGCGGTTCGGGTTCTCGGTATTCAGACGGGTGCTTGGGTACTACGGAGGAAGCGACAACGAGGACGCATTTGACATGCGGCGGCCTTTGGCGCGCGACAAGCCCGAGCTCTCGTCGCTCAAGCACGGGCCTCACACCGGCAGCGCCGACTACCTGGAGTACGACTACAAGAACCTAAAGTAAGTGTGCGCGCAGCACGGCCGCGAGGGCGGCCCACGAAGAGCCGCCTTCCTTGCACATGCCACGTACATAATTTAATCTAGTTTGCGCTGAAATAGGAACTATCCATGGGCAAGGCATAGAACCAGAGTGTGGCAAACGGGCTCGAACAAAGTCGCGTTTTTCGAAGAATATTAAGTATACCACATTTTTTTTGCAATTACTGGGCAGGGATCTCGACCTCGCCAGCGTCGATCAGGTCGATCGTGACGTGGGCAGGCTTGCCGTCGACCTTGGCGCCGATGCTCTGGGCGGTGCCGAGCACCTCCTTGACAGTGCCAGAGAGCTCCTTGGCGAAGCTCTTGGAGCGCATCTCACGGGCAATGCGGATGATCTCGGACAGAGGAATGTTGCCGTTGTGCTTGATGTTCTTCTCCTTCTTCTTATCCCGGGGAGGCTCCTTGAGCGCAGCAATGACCAGGGTGCTGGCAGCAGGCACAACACTGACCTGAGCCTGACGGTTCTGGACCGTGAGCTGGACGGTCACGGAAATGCCCTTGTACTGCTTGGTGGCCTTGGCGATGTCCTCACCGACCTTCTTGGGGGAGAGACCGAGCGGGCCGAGCTTGGGGGCAAGCGCGGACGAGGAACCAACCTCACCACCGGTGGTGCGCAGGTAGATAATCTTCACCTCGTTGGGGTCGATCTTGGGCGGCATTGTAGTTCAATAAATAAACTGGCGAGTCCAGGAACTGTATCAAATTGAAAATTTACCACTAAGCCGAGTGAGCCCTGGCCGGGATCACAGGGCTAGGGCAGTACCTCAAGGGACGGAGCCGGGATAGGCTTAAGCCAGATTGAGGGGGCCCCGTCGAAGCGGCCTAGGTCCAAGCCCTAGAGCCCTAGTCTTAGATCACCCACCGCGACCAGGTGCGGCCGCGCTAGCCGCGCTGCGCGCCCACCAAACGTAGGCAGAGTGTAAACAACGCGGCTCAACAAATAAGGCATCGGGGAATGCAGTGATGGACACTGGGCGGTGGGTAATGAGTGATGAATAGTGGGTCTAAGAAGCATTGTAGTATAGAAATATTAGTATGCTCATGGAGTCTCGAACCAAAATGCGGTCCTGGGGATCTATGCTGCGGGTCCAGCGAGAAGCAAAGCGGCTCTAGCGAGAAGCGAAGAACGTGTCCTTGGCCCACAGCTCCTCGTCGAACTCCCACTCCGGCGCGCCCTCGCCGGAGTCGGTGCGCTTGAACCAGCGGTGCTCCCACTTGGTGCCCGCCTCGGCCTCCTTCCTGCGCAGCTCGCGCTGGGCGTTCTCAATGCTGCTCTTATGCACGCGGATCGCCTCGTTGTCGCGCTGCCGGATCGCCTCCGCGACCTTCTGCCATGCGCGCTGGCTCTCAAGCTCGTGCTGCTTGTCAATGGGCACGACCTCGGTCGGAGTGACAAGCGCATTATCGGCATGGGCAACAAAGTCCTTGGTCTCGCCGGTCTTCTCGTTCTTGATGACAATTAGTTTATCCCACTGGCCACTCAGAGTGTACAGCAGCTGGCCCTCCTTGTTCAGAATCTCACCCTTGAGGGTGTGCGACTTGCCAGACACCCAGCCGGCGCCGGTGTAGCTCAGCGTGCACTTGTACCCAGACTTACTGCTGGTGATCTCCGAGCCCTTGTCGAGCTCGATGTAGGGCGCGCCGTATATGAAGCCCTCGAGATGCAGCGACGGCAGCGTCACAAGATACTCCTCGCCGTCGGCAATGCGGTAGACAGTCTTGCCCTGCTGCTCAACGTTCACCGTGGTTGTGAACCGCGCCTGGATCGCAACATGGCCCTCCTGCTCGACAGTGGGACCGCCCTCCACGGGCGACACCAGCTTGTACGCGTACGCAGGCGGGTGGTGGCTGACCTGCTCGGCGCGCAGCAGATCGCCATCCACGCGCGACACAAACAGCTCGCCCAAAAACGGGTTCAATGGCTTCTTCTCAAAGCCGTCCGATATGTTGCGCTGGGTGTATTGGCCCTTCATGATCGACAGAAACAGATGCACCACCGCCAGAAACCGCTCCTCAGTCTGCGCTGCCGGAATCAGCGCCGGCTGGCGGATCTCGTCGTGCCCGGCGTACCAATAGTGGCAGTACTCCAGCAGCGATGCTGGCGCAAGAATGAACGGGGGAGCCGTCAGGCTGTTCAGGTCGCCCCGGAACGACGCAATCGACTTCACAAGCTCGCGCCACGATGACGACGACACGCCGGACGCCGCGGCGGCCTCGTCGCCAGTCGAGGGCGCTGGCGACGCGGGCGACGCGGGGGGCGATGCTTCGGATTTGGACTTCCACAACATGTTGGATCTATTAAATGCGGGCGGAAGCAGTCGGCGCAATCCAAATGGATAGATAACACCCGCTGTGTTTTGCTGGCAGCGGATCAGTACGCCAGCGAGTCCCGACAACCCAAACAGCTTAGGTCAGGAGGCGGCCATCACGTGGCCGCGTACCCACATTTGGCCAAATCGGGGCGGCACCATTGGGCGCGCGCCCTCCGGTATTTACCAGTGGTCCCAAGCGCGCCGCCTGCGCCGCCCGCGCCCTGTGCTGCGCCCACTACCACCGCGTCAACAGTGGGTGCCCCCTGTGAACCAGAGGAAATGAAATCTAACGTTGGATGGCGGAACCTTAAATTCCAGTACGCTTAATAGCGCTCAATTGGGTGGGTTATGGTGAAATTCACACAGACCAGCAGATAGATATACTTCTGAGCCCATGGCCGCACCGATCGTGCAGCCGCGCCAGCTGCTCACATTTGCCTAATTGAGTAGTCTTTCGGACTGTTCTGCTGCCTCGAGATGAGGTCGCCCAGCTTTGTGTGGTCCATCGCTTGCCCTGCATTGTCAAGATAAATAGTTAACACACACATATTGCATATACGCACCCACATCGCCACCTTCTAGTTTGCCTCTCTGAATGCTCGCGAAGAACGTCCTGCTGGCCTTTTCGGGCCTCAACAAGCTGCGGAACGTCGCAGCGGAGCCGAACGCATTCTCGTCTCCGCTCAGCGACACGATCATCCATGCTGGCCAGATTATGGAGATCACCTGGATCGAGTCGTCGGGGTCAACAGTAGACCTCTATTTGGTGGGTGGGGACCCAAGCGACCTCAGCACGTCCGAGACCGTTGCTACAAACGTTCCAAACCAGGGCTCGGTGGTATGGACGGTGCCCACAACCACCGCGCCGGGCAAGTATGCCCTGCGGATAAACTCAGAAAACGGACTTACAAACTACTCACCGTTCTTCACTGTTCTTGATCCTGTATCGCCAATCAATTTCGGAGTTGGAAGCCACAAAGTCGTAAAAGCGGGAGGCCGCATTCTTTAAAACTAGCGGACAACCAATTCGGCGAAGCAAACGGAACAGAAACGCTCTAAATATCTGAAACTGTAAAAAATGAATAAATAGGAATTATATATATGCAGCAAATGCTCAGACTGGCCATGCTATACAATGTGTCTTATCATACCCCCCATTCGCCGTGAATGGTGATGAGAAACCACTCAACCCCATTAGCCAGCCCAAATGGGTTGTTATCATCCGCTTCCGAAGAAACGACTCGTCTCTCGACCTCCGAGGCCCGAGCAATTAGAAACTCACGGCCCTTCAGATGCTCGGCGTACCGAGGATGCAAAAAGTAGTGTGGCGCCCCAGCATTGAACGCTGCCCAGGGATTCGGCTGACGCCGGGACTCTCGCGTGGGCAGGAAGAGAATCAGGTCCTCGGGATGGAATGAGTGAAGCGCCACTCGCTGGCGACAGTCACGCTCGATCTTGGCATAACGCTCTTTGAGTGTGCGATTCTCGCTTTGAAGCTTGCGAGCGAGCCGCTCGACATCACCAAATCGTTTCGTCATGGCCTCGTAAAGTACCTGGTTGTCAATGTGCGTGATATCCAGCAGCTTCTCCAACGAGATTTGCCGGGGTACGTCGTCGTGCTGCGTGGACCCGGCGGTGATCTGGGAAGCAGCGGAGGCCTGCTCCGAAGAGACGCTAGGAGGGCTGGTGCGGCGGCTCAGCCCCTTCACGCGATTCACTCTATAAACGGGCTCCCCAGTTTCAAGGTCGACCCTCAAAGTTTGCAGGCCCATGGAATTTAAAATGGTTTCGAGCCCTGACGTATACGATCGAAGGCGCGATGTGAGCTCATGCGAGGTCTTCTCTAGCTCGGTAATCTGAGACGTCATTTTTTCGACATTGATCTCTGCGCGGGCCTCTGCGCGGGCCTCGCCCCTAGCCTCTGCGCGAATCAGATCCGTCTCATGGTTCTTGGCGGTGAGCCGGGCTCGAATCAGCTCGGTCTCGAGCTTGTTGATGCGCGCTTCGTACGTGGCACGGGCATTCTCGGGAAGAGCACTTGGAGATGGGTCCTTAGCGGCAGGGCCTGGGCTAAAGCCATGGGGCCCGCTAATCGAGGGCACTAAGGAGCTAATGGAGGCCGACATACTGCGGGCCAGCTGGCGCTGCATAGCGCCGAGCTCTTTCCCCAAGTCTTCGTCAACTTCAGAGAGTCCCACCGCACGCAGATCCGCCAAGTACTCGGCCACGCGGTCGGCCGCCGAAGTTGATAACCCGCCATTCGGTCGGATCTTCTGCTGGACCGCTTCCAATGGCGAGGAGCTGAGTTCTAAGCCAGTGATTTCGCTTAAGCGGTTCATCATCTCCCCCACTAAGCCCTGCGTGTACCGCTGCTGCCACTCGCGCTCTCGCTCCACCTCGCGCTTAACAAAAGGGTCGATGTCTGATTCCCATTTCTCGCGGCGGTTCATCTCAATGAGCAGCACGCCGTGGAGGAATGGAAGGTCAATGACTTCTGCGATCTTGCCCTTGAGGGCGTCAATTTTGCGCAGGTCCTCGCTGATACCGGCAATCGGTTTGCGGAGGTCTACCGCGAGCCGCTGCTGGATGTCGCTGATCTTGCGCAGCGCGTCTAATAAATAGCTCTGAGCATCTGTTTTGGCGTCGGTAACGGCGCGGAACTGCTCATCCATGTAACGCTCATCCGTTTCCCGATCAGCGCCAGCATGGGGGCGCCCGTGGCCATTAGCCCGATTTGAGGCGGCTGAATTGGGGGCCATTTTCGCAAGGCCATCGCACTCGCGGTCTAACGAGCTGCTGAGGCTGAGGCATGTGTCGAGCTGCTGGGTTACGCTTTCCCACGCTTGCTGGAGTTCTCCATACAGGCGCGAGATGGTATCGCGGTCTAGCAGCGACACAAGTTGCTCGCCAATGGCCTTTAGACGCGATGTTGCATCCCAGTAGTGCTCCCACTGGGCGCACGCTGCGACGTCGTCCGCTAGCTCCGACTTGAACGCCTGCTGGCGCTTGAGCGCCTTGTTTGCGCCGCGCAATTGCAGCCTGAGGTACCGCACAACGGTGTCCGCGGCCTCGAGAATCACTTTGTTTTCGGCCGTCGTCTTGTTAATGAACGCGCGCATTGCTAACGCGGACGAACCGCTGAAAATGTCGTCATCGAGATCGACTCTGTTTTCTGGCGGTTGCTCTGTCCAGCTTTTGTCGTAAAGAAGAGCGCGCTTCGCGTCTTCGGGGCCCAGCACCTTGAGCTGCTGGCCCTGTGGCGAGAGCAGTATCAGCATGTGAGCGGGATCAATGTTCTCTGCGTCCTGCAGCGCGGTCTTGAGCGCGTCCAAGCTGGATATTTCGGCGCCTTCAAGATCTACGGCCTCACCCCTGAAAGCATTGAAGACCTCCATCGGACGGTTGAAAGCAGGGCGGGCTGGCCTCCAGAAAGTCTTGTGTGGCACTTGGGGGCAATAACACCGTCTGTGAGGCGCCTGCGCTTCCGCTTTGTTGACATTAAGCGGTTTGTCATCCCGCACCACCCACTGCCTGAGCGGTTCGAGCGCGCCCCAGCGTGCCCGATGCGGGAAGGAGCCCGGAGCGGCGCCTCCTTAATACCGCCACCGGAGTCTCTCGCACTCGCACCGCACTACAATTAGTCGAATTGGCATTCGCCTATTTTGGGCGTGTGCGCGCGCCCGCGATCCCGTAACAGCCATAAGGCTAAGGGTACGAACATCCCATCCTGCCTGATTCAGCTGGTGCCCGCATCTGTCGCACGATTCAGCCCGCTGCCCGACTACCGCCGCCGCCGCGCCGCCTCATACGCTGTTGTTGATGGAGCAGCCCGGGGTGAGGTTCAGACATTTTAATGAGTCGCAGGTAGACCAGGACATCAGCTATGTCCACGAGCTGGTCTCCGTCGACCTGACAGAGCCTTACACCATTGCGATCTATCTCTACTTCTTGAAGAACTGGCCCGAGCTGGCGCTGTTTGCGTACGTTGACGACGACCCGAACAAGGTCATCGGCGTGATTGTGGGCAGCCTGAAGGCGCACCAGAGCCGCAAGGCGCGCGGATACATCGCGATGCTTGCTGTGCAGAAGCAGTGGCGCGGGAAGGGAATTGCCAAGTCACTGATCCAGCGGCAGGTCGAGGTCTTCCGGGAGCACGGCACCGACGAGATCGTTTTGGAGGCCGAGTCGTCGAACGCGGCCGCGATCAACCTTTACGAGAGCCAGGGCTTCATTCGCACCCGCCGCATGCACCGCTACTATTTTGTGATGCAGGATGCGTACCGGCTGGTGCTCCCGCTGACCGATAAAGCGCTCAAGCCGCTGGTGTTTCTGCCGGTGATGGGAGACGCCGAGCTCGCGAAGCTGGCTGAGGCGCTGTGACCACCCCCCCTCCAGAAGGTAAGCGAAACCAAATTAACTTAATGTACATAGGGCTACGTGCCGTTTTTGATTAGAGTATTAAAACACTGTACGAGTAGATCTGCCAACCAAGCCAGCCGTTTCGGCCAGCTCGCGACCCGGCCGTCTCTTCTGCCGCGACGGACGCACGCGCTGTTATTAATTAAGGGTAGCGGCTTGTTTCGCACGCGTCACAACGAGCATGAGCGGCGGCAGGAAAAACAAGGCGCTGGAGAAGCAGCTCAAAAACTGGCGCGAGAATGCGTCGTACATGTACGAGCGCCTCGACACCATAGGCCTCGAGTGGCCCGCGCTGACCGCACAGTGGGTTCCCACTGACACGAAGGGCGAGCGCGCGTTTGTTGCCTCGTACACAAATGGCGAGGACCAGGAGTATGTGCGGGAGGTGGTTGTGGATACCGACAAAATCGACGCGCCGCGCCATACTGTGCGGCAGTGGAACGTGCCGAGGCGCGATCCAATGGAGGCCGAGCTGGACGACACCGACGAGGTCCAAAAGCTGCGCACCAGCCCCACCAACCCGCAGTTCTTCGCCGGGATTTCCGCTCTCAAGGGCCACATATACCTGTGGGACACGAAGTCCTCGGCTGTGGCCGCAACGCTAGACGGGCACACTACCGGTGGGTTCGGCCTCGCCTGGCAGCCGGGTCGAACTGGCGACAAACCCAGCGACAAGACCAATGAGACCAAAACGCTGCTCGCGTCTGGCGCGGACGATGCCAAGCTGTGTCTGTGGGAGATCGATTTCGCCACGCCGTCGCGCTCGCGCCTACTCAGCGAGGTCCAACTGGCTGCCGGCGTCAACGACGTGACGTGGGACCACCCTAACCAGATTGTGGCAGCGTGCGACGACGGTAAGGTGGTGATACTTGCCATTAATGCCGACGGGAAGACCCTCAAGCAGCGTGTCGAGCTGGCGTGCCATGCCGAGGGCGTGAATACGGCGGCGCTCAGCCCGTTTGCTGAGCACCTGCTCGTGACCGGCTCGTCCGACAGCTTTCTGCGGCTGTGGGACACGCGGAGACCGACAGATCCGCCGCTCTACGAGAACCAGGTGCACACCGGGCGCGTGAACGTGGTGAAGTGGTCGCCGCATCTTGACGGCGTGTTTGCGTCGGCAGGCATGGGCGGGGTTGTGCTCGTTTGGAATATCCACAACGTGGGCCAGGAGCAAACCGAGGAGGATGCGGAGGACGGCCCTCCGGAGCTGATGTTCAACCACAGCGGGCACATCAGCGGCGAGCAGGTGCAGGATCTCGACTGGCATCCTAGCATGCCATTCCTGCTTCTTTCTGCCGATGAGAACAACACCCTGATGTCGTGGCGCGCGACCAACGAGGCCATTGGCAAGCTCGAAGTCCCGAAAATGCCCAACTTTCTGATCTAATTTATCCTACCTGTACTTCTAACGCTGCCACTACTACTCCTACGAACCACCGGATATGAGCCCATGCCCTGGTATCACCGCTCAATACTTACCCTGCCGAATATCAAAAAGTACCTAGCCCCAGAGTGCCCTTTAGCCTCCGGTTCTTGTACCAAAGCACCACAGCACCCACCGGTGTGGGACACAGACGAGATGAGCGAGACGATAGACCAGATCATGCGGCTGAAGGCTGCGCTTGAGCGCGCCCCGGACGCTAGCGACTCCGAGGAAGAGGACTACATTGTTGCGCATACAAACCGCGGACACAAACTCGAGCGCGGCGCCCGCTTTGTCTCGGCGCGCACGCTGAACGTGCCGATTCCGCCGTCGCAGGAGCCGGACCCCGAGTTTTCAAACGATCCTGACTTCCAAATAGACGTTGAGCACATTCTCCAGCCGATCTCAGACCCCGCAGAGGTGCCCAACAACCCGGTGATCGCGCGCATCTTCAAAAGCCCGTACCTGCAGCAATTATCAGACGAGCTTCTTGATCGGCTGGTGGAGGAGCGCGCAACGCTCGCCAAGCTTGCCAAGCTGCTCGAGTCGACGCTCGGCGACGACGACGCCCAGGCGATGCCGCAGATAATGGCGCGCGTGGGGTACATCAATCCGTATCCAAGCCCCGCACCAAGCGGATCCGGGGCCGGCGCGAACGCTGTGGAAAACGGCGAGCTTGTGGTCGAGGCCGTGCGAAACGAGGACCCTGCCGCGTTTTTCGAGCTCCCGGATCTGCAAATAGACAGTAACTTGGGGCTGTCGGCGAAAGAGGCGGCCGAGCTGCGGGAGCGGCTGCAGGTCGCGCACCAGCGCCTCGACGAGTATGTGCGGTGCATCAACCAAATACGATCAGGGCTGACGACCGCCACGAGGCTGCGGCGCAACATCCTGAATTGGTGTCGCGAGATCAACGGGGAGGATTATGTGAAAATAGACCTTGACGAGCAGAATTGCGGCGACAATGCCGGGCTTGGCGAGAAGCCGGCCAAGGATTACAATCATGTCGCCACTGGACCCCAGCCAGGCGCCTAGCCCCCATTTCTTTATTTGAACGTAGCTTAACTTAACTTATTTGATGTTATTAACCAGCCGCAGGTCGCGGGGCTCAGCCCCGCCAAGTGCAACTGCCGCCGTCTCCTTGAACAGCCCGTTTACAACGTGCCGCAGTCGCCCGCCGGTTTGTTTGAAGTCGGGGTACGCGTTCACCTCCAGCAGGTGCACGCCGAGCCGATCGTCCACAAGAAAGTCGAGCCCAAAGAACTCAATTGCGTTCGGGAGGCTCGCGAAATTGATGGGATCGCCATGCGCCGCCTCAAAAAGGTCGTGCACAACATCGCAGATGTCGTCCAAGACCCGCTTGGCATCTTCAGCTTTGAGTTCGTCTTCCAATAGTGACACTTTGGCCCGGTCGCCCTGGAAACAGGTATTCGTGAGGTGAGATTCCAAGTTGCTCAAATCCTCGGCATCGTATTTGCTGCCGCTGAACAGGGCAAGAACATGGCTGTACACATACACCTTGAGCTTGCCCACACACAGCACATAGGTTCGCAAGTGGAACTTGCGGTCGTCTATTAGAAGCGGGTTTGTGATATATTCTTGAACAACATACTGCCTCATGTCGCTCTCTTCACCCTCCTCGGAGCCCATCTGCTCATCGAATATGGCCTGGAGATCGTCCTGCGTCCTGAAGAGCCTAATTCCATATGCGCGCTCGCCCAGCGCTGGTTTCAGGATCCACGTTTTCTCATTGGCCTCAAGCTCCTGCTTCAGTTCGTAGCTCTCATCCAGCGCATCGTCAAGGAATTCCGGGAAGTCCAGCTCCAAGTCGAAGCTCTCCGGCCAAGCCCTGAACAAAATAGAGCCGGGCCGCTTGGCCCGGTAATGCAGAATTGTGCGCCCGAGGTAATTTTTCCGAGTTACTGCCTTCCGATATATATATGAGTACACCCACTGAGCATATTGGTCGCGCTTCTCGAAGTCATACTTATCGTAGTCCTCATACCAGAACAGGAGTGGAGTGCGGGCCGGTGGCTTTTCTGACAAGACCTTTATCCCTAACGAATCGAGAGCTTCAGACCATGCCTGGAACACGTATGGGTCTGTGGGTTCTACGTACGCCACGGCATTATGCAGTTCTTTCGTTGACATTTAGCTGCTCAATTTAATTTAATTTCAGTCTCGCAAGGAAATCAAATGGCAGTTAGTAAGCCAGCTAGCTGCAACGGCGATCTCTAGAGCACCACGGCAGCCTGAGACGAAGCTTCTACTACTAGCTTCATCAATTCGGTACAAAGGATCGAAACCAGTAACAGCTCTGTATTTGATTAACTAGCGGGAAATTATGCACTTTTGTGCGTTGAGTTGATTACAGCAATGACAGAGGGCGGCATTAAGGTGGGCGTCCATCGCGGGCTTAAACATCAAGTTTAATCACTTTCTCCCCTACGTCCACCCCCTCAAATATTGCCTTGATTGGTGAAACGCTTACCTCGTTATGCATCACCACCCAGGCATCTGAGCCCACGCCAGACTCTATAACTGACTTGTCCACCAAATCGAAGTTCGGCGCCCAGTCGAACTTGTTGGGCGTGGTCTTAGACTTCTCGAACACATTCACCCAGTTATTCTGGAGAATCGAAGTGTATTTGATCGGCGTGCCGGTGAGCGAAAGGCCTTCAAACAGCGGAATGTTGACACTGTAAATGTCCACCCCCTTCGCCCAGTTGGCCAAAAGGTACTTGACGAGTGCAACGCTAAGCTCGCTGCCCGTGTCTATGTGCGGCTTCGGGTGGTTCGGCTGAGTGTAGCTGAACGAGAGCGCGATGGAGCGAACACCGCACACCGCCGATTCCAGCGACGCACCGACCGTGCCGGAGCTCAAGATGTAGGCGGCACTGGTATTCCGCCCGTAGTTTGGCCCGCTCAACACAATGTCAATTGGGCCGAAGTGAGTGACGCCGATGTTGGCACAACTGGCCGGCGTTCCTTGGAGCAAATGCCAGTCCTGGTCACCGGTCTCGGGGAACTGGCGAACCTCGGCCTGGACGTCGCCGCCCACGATGTGCGCCTTGCCAATCCACGACCGTTGTTGCGCGGGCACCACCACCACAATCTCCCAGTCGGTGAGTCGTTTGAGCGCGTTCACGAAGTTGCCAATGTACGGCGAGTATGCCTCATTGGGAGGCCCGTCGTCATTCGTTACTAAAACTCGCATCTTGTATGTGGTTCAAACGTGTTTGCGCTTAACTTCAATACCCCCCTCCCCCTTGTTTAATAGCCCGAGGCGGAACCGCAGGTGACTTATCCGCATCAAGATTAATAACCCCGACCCCACCAATCAGTATCCGCGCGGGCCGGCACAGTTTCGCATCGACCTCCGCGCCAGCCACGAGCTCAAGGACTTGAACGCTTGTTAACAACGGTTATCTTAGCAGCAAATTAAAAAGTGGAAGCCAACGAAGGGGTCGTATCATCGTGAAGATCTAATTTGAAACGGCAAATGCAAAACTCCAAGGTTCGAAAATTCTACTTATAAAAATCTAATTAGCAAAAATAGCTGCTTGTTCCTACTTGTCAGACAGCCTTGTCGCCCACCCAATGCACGAACTTAATCACACAAAGGGCCGAGATCATCGCTCCTCGGATCCCAATTGGGTTCCAAGATTTAGAGTAGTGGCAATAGCTTCAAAGAAGACATGCCTATACACTTTCTCACTCTAGAGCAACAAGGACCTTCTATCATCAACCAAGATGGAATGAGTGGCTATTTTCGGGTAAACCAAAAAAGCTGCGAACTGTAAGAATATGATCCTTAGAGTAAATCGCTATGAAAAAGAAACTATGGATGCGCGAGCTTGTCGTTATATAGTTCTTGGTTAGCGGGGTTAGGTGACCAATTTTTCCTGGCCGTATTACGGAACCTCGTGCCCAGCTAGGTCCACCTGCTCAGCCCTGCTCAGACTAGTAGTAACAGCCTAGTCCCAGCCAAACGCTCACAACGTGCTGCCCCAATGCCCTAAGCCCTTCTAAGAAACTTTACTTGGCGCGTCAGGACCCGCGCAGTTGATGCGGTACGAAGACAGTGTAACTAAATCGCAATCAGCATGAGCATTAGTGACGCTCTCGAAAGCTATTTAGTGCTTCAATAATTAGATTTCAAACGATATATCAACTAATCGAGAAAGGCACACGCGAGGGTGCAATTCAAAGCCGGATGGTGCTGTGAATATCGCAATTGAGTAATTCACTTCGCGCAATGATGAAATTGCACTCAGCTCAGTGAGTTCAAGCGTAGAAACCTATCGTTCCAGCATCAGCTCCCTCGACTCTCGCTCTGCGGCGGTTGGGACCTGGGACAGTGTGGTTAGCGGTACCATGTACATCACGTGGTAGTACCCACTCACGCGCCATGTTTGAAAAATCCTCAATCATCACCTTCTTCTGAAGCTCCGTATCACTGTGAACACAGGGAACAATATTGATCAAATGGCCTCTAACACCCGGTTGTACACGAAGGCACGCCACCTGAGCTACCAGCGCTCTAAGCACGTCCAGAACCCCAACGTGTCTCTGGTTCAGATCGAGGGTGTCGACACCCCCGAAGATGCTAAGTTCTACCTTGGCAAGCGCGTGGCCTACGTGTACCGCGCCCAGAGGGAGATCGACGGCTCCAAGATCCGCGTCATCTGGGGCAAGATCACCCGCACCCACGGCAACTCTGGTGTTGTCCGTGCCCGCTTCCGGAAGAACCTGCCGGCCAAGACGTTCGGCGCCTCGCTCCGTGTGATGCTCTACCCTTCCCAGATCTAAGAGAGATGGCTACAAAAACTTGGGCATTGAGGTACGAAGGATTGCATGACGTGTCTTTAATTTAAATTTATATGAAACTCACTCCAAAAAGCAGCGCTTTGACTCAATCGTAAAGTGGCAACGCCTACGCTAGTATGAGCGCACTTGTAGGATGTATCCTTGGTTCACAGGAGGCTACACTTGTGCCTACTCAGGCGGGCAGACCAGCCATTTTCACAAATACACCAACTTCGAAATCAAACCAAGTAGACACACCATCTCTAACACACCATCTTCATCACTCTGAGTACCACGCTGCTCGAGCGGCCAACTAACAGTATAGTGTAATCGAAGTCAATTGAGATAGCCGTATGTAGTATGCTTACGCCGCGAATCGACGACGCTAGGAGCACCACCACCAACCAAGACGAACCAAATTGTAACAGCATCTCCAGATGATTCCCTATGAGATGCTGCTGCCCTACGGGGTAATGTTCTCGCTGCTGACGATTTGCGGCGGCGGGATGAGTGCGATCCACTTCTTCCGCAACGACTACAAGCGCGACCGCTGGAACCTGGACAAGTTCGACACGGCACTGATCGAGCGCGATTACCGTCTCACGGGCTCGTACCGCGGCCAGAGCGACCAGCCCGCCGCGCCGGAGACGTTCAAGCTGAACTCCATCTGGAGGCTCTCGAAGCCCAGCGCCAGCTAGACCCGGTCGGGAGAGCTTAGCGAGGCACTTGCTTGAGCACAGCTGCACTCTCGCTTGTGTCATTAAAAGAGCGCGTATTTCGTTTGCAAATATCTCTCTAGCGCTGCGTTTAGTTAGCTTAACTTATTCAGGTCAAATTCATGAAGAAGTAGGTGTGCCGGAGGATACGGCCACTCGGCACCGCATGGTCCCATTCTCCCGCGGTCGCGAATCCGTACTTCTGGTAGAAACCGCGCGCCGTAGGTGCTGAGAAGAAGCCTATTTTGGCCGGGCCCAGCAGGTTGGGCGGGTCTTGGATCCCCAGTTGGCGCAGCCTTGCAATTGACTCGTCCATTATCAGCTTCCCGTATCCCTTGCCTTGTGCTGACGATGAGACGCAGAACTGAGCAAGGTAGTAGACATACGACAGCGGGTACGCGATTTTGGCTAGCTCGTCGCTGCTCATGGACTCCAACCGCTGGACAATCTCTGGTGTCTCATTGGCGTCGAGCTCCTCTTGACCCAGCTGCATTTCTTTCAACAGGCCTGGATGGTTCCGGGGGTTTCCGGCGAAGCCAAACACCCACCAATCCTGGAGATTGAAAGTAATGCTAAGAAGCCACGTCTTCAAGCGGTAGTACCAGGGCTTTTTAGGCCCGGTCTTTACATAGGCCGGCTGCCTCCAAAGACTCAGGCCGACGTCCCTGCCCGAGCCACCGTCTACCTCAGGCTCCTTGAACAGGAACGCGTGCATGTGGCTGTCGGACCGCAGCGCTAGATACCAGCTACGCGCATTGGCGAGAGTCAGCTCTCTGAACGCCTTAGCCTTCTCAATAAGCTTGTCGTAATCGGCTATCTCGGGCAAGCCCGCGCTGAAATTGTACTTTGGTGGATAGAATTCGCAGCGAATGAAGTCCTGCTGAAACGCATCGGTGGTTATGAGAGCAATGCGGTGAGCCACTTCGTAAGTGGCCGTATCCTGCGAGTAGTGTTCGGCTATAAGTGTCATGAGCTTCCTTTGGGCGTTTACTGACTCGAATGCTCACTCCACTGCTCTATATATAATGCTCTAAACTGGTCTCCGTGTGTGTTGGTGACACATTCGATGTCGGGGCGATGATGCCCTAGCCCTGAGAGATCACAGCCGCTCGCACGCGAGGAGATGCTAGCTCTTCGAGCAGGCGGGCAACTAACTGTGCCATTGAATGTGAGCCATATGTGGAATCAAGCTCGACACCTCCAGGAGGTTGTACTCTATTCCGGTGCTCAATTGAGGCTGCTTGTCGCTCTGGGGTTGAGCATCCTTCGTCTATCAGTACATAAACATTGTCCACGCGGACGCATCTCTTCAGCCATACGAACAACTCTTTTCGCTCTTGATTAGCCTGGCTAAGGCTGTCCAACTTTCTACGATCCCCGCTGAACTGGCTTGACTTGGGTTGTGTGCGCGGTGCATGAGTAATCAAGAAATATATAGCAGCAGACTTAGAACACCAGCAGTCTATCTGTCGCAGTTGCAGTTGCAGTAGAACCAGCCATATGTCGATCTTCGGAATGGGGCCCTCCATGATGGGGGGACTCCCTTTGGATCCTGAGAAGCTCCTGGCTGCTGAGAACGAGCTGAGCATGATTCAGAGTCTCCACCAGGGCATCATCGACGGATGCAAGCAGAAATGCTTTTCGCCGCATTTCGCCGACGCCGAGATTTCGAAGGGCGAGACGTGCTGCATAGACCGCTGCACCTCGAAGTTTTTCAAGGCAAACCTGATCATAGGCCAGCATCTCCGAGAGCTGCACGTCACGCCAAACCAGCTGTCAGCTCCGGCAGCAGTGCTGCCGACCTTGGGCCAGCACGCCGCGATGGAGTAACTCAAAATGCGCACTCTCATGCTAACCTGGCGATCAATGTACATAGTCGAAGTCTAATAAAGATTGGAGTCATTAATAATTATATGGGGAAGTGTGTGTCCTCGAGCCAACCTTCCTCTACCCCACCATGGACCGCCTCTTGAAGAAGTTGATGGTCTTCCGTTTGAGAGTTGTGGGCGTTGCTGTTTCCTGAGCAGCCTTCACGGGGATGCCGCTCTGTCGTCTACTCGCGGCGACGGAGCTATGATTGGGAGCCCGTTGCTGGGGCTGCTCTGCCTCCGGTGCCGGCCTTGCCGAAGCAACCGAAGCGGCTCTCAGCGAGCTCTCATCCTGCGACTTGTCTACTGCACTTGACCTGCGCGCCCAAATGTTCGACGATAACCTGAACTTGTTTTTCTGAGCAGCTGTTGCGCCAAGGTTCGGCTGCTGCTGCTGCTGCTGGTAATCCATTGTGGCATCTTGGCTGGGCCCGGGCTGGCTCGCGTATGACTGGCTCGCATATGACTGGCGCCGAACCGATGGCTGTCGCGTGGTAGGCGGGATTGGGTCGAGGCGCGCCGGAGTCGGCGCGGTCATATCAAATCCGCTGCTGACCTGCAGGGCCGGGGTCTCCGGGGACTGGTTTGACCTAACAGAGCTGGTGTGCGTAATAAACGACTGCGGAATGCTAGACTGCGGAAGGCTCGACTGCGAAAGGTTCGACTGAGGAAGGCTGGACTGGGCATTTGGACCCAAGAAGTTGGAGTCTTGGTGGCCCGTGGACACCTGGCGGATCGACGCCTGGCTCTCTTGTCGCTGGTGGTAATGGCGCTGGCTTGCGTGGCTCGAGGATCTCTGGGTATATTGCTGGGGCTGTGAGTTGGTGGTGGACAGCTGCCGCTGATGATGAGCTAGGCTCTCATTGCGGCCAAGCGATGCGTCCAGGTCTTGCATGCTTCCACTCACGGGCACAAACGAGGGCGGCCGGCTCATCTCGCCGGACTTCGACAGCTCGCGGTTGAGGGCCACGCGCGGCTGCGACGACTTCGGCATGTACAGTGACGACCCGTTCACAAGCTCAAACGACGATGACGACGGTGGCTGGAAGCTGATGGGCCGCGGCTTTGCTGTCTGGACAAGTCTTCGCCGCGCGGGCTCCTGCGGCGGCGGTGGCTTCGCGATCCCGAGCTCGGGAACCTCGTCGACGCCGGACCCGCGTGAGAATATTGGTGTGGGCACGGCCGCATGCGGGACCGGGTGAGCGGACTGGCGTTTCCCAGCCATGGCCACATGTGTGGGTACTCCGCTCGAGGCCTGGCTTGTCGAGCTGGCCCGCGCGTGGGCTGCTCGCGATCGTGCGTAGGCAGCCGACGCTCCCGAGGCCGACGACGCTCCCGAGGCCGACGTGGCCGCTGAGGACACGGACGCAGAAACGGACGGCGCTGAAGTAGCCGTTGAAGCGGACCGGGTCAGCGTCATGCTCGGAGCCTCCGTGCGGCGGGCCAAGGCTGGCGCCGCAGACATGCGCTTGTCGATGGGCTTCGCTGCCGCCGGCTGCTTCTGCCAAGCGGTGGCGCCCTCGTGCTCGGCCGGGGTGATCGACAGGAACGCCCGGTGCTCGGCGAGCCAGCGGTGGGCCATGATCTCCGACAGCTTGGCGCGCCTCTCGGGATCAACCACCAGGATCCGCCGCAGCAGATCGCGCGCCTCGCTGCCGATCCACTCGGGGAATTTCAACGGCGTTGTGGCAATGTACTGGTAGAGCCGCTGGATGTCGTCCGAATCGGGGTTCAGCGGGTCGTCGTCGAACGGGAGATACCCGGACAGGAACGTGTACAGAATCACCCCCACCGACCATGTATCCACTTTGCGGCCATCGTAGTTCTTGTCGGAATTGACGACCTCGGGGGCCGCATAGCACGGCGACCCGCACGAGGTCTTCATCAGCGTGTACCCTTTGTTCGTGCGGAATGAGTTGGCAA
This sequence comes from Entelexis gropengiesseri, assembly GCA_030579755.1. NCBI lineage: Eukaryota > Fungi > Ascomycota > Dipodascomycetes > Dipodascales > Trichomonascaceae > Entelexis > Entelexis gropengiesseri. The sequence goes on along the minus strand of JAKTRO010000108.1, from coordinate 3,738 downwards.
ACCCGAAGTCGGAGATTAGGATGTTGCCGTTCTTGTCGAGCAGCAGGTTCTCGAGCTTCAGATCACGGTGCACAATTCCTTTCTGGTGGAGATAGTGGACGCCGCTCACCAGCTGGGCAAACATGCGCTGCGACGTCTTCTCGTCGAGCTTTCCGTTGTTGAAGATGTATGCAAACATGTCGCCGCCGCTGGCGTAGTCGAGAATTATTCCGATGTACTGCTCGCTGCGCAGCACGTTCTCAAGGCGAATGACATTGGGGTGCCGCAGCGGGCGCAGCGCGTTAATCTCCTGGTAGACCTTGGTCATCTGCACACTGTTGGCGCTGCCGAGCTTGTCCTGGCGCAGCAGCTTGATCGCAAAGTTCTGCTTCCGGCCATCCTCGGTTTCGATCCATGCCAGCTTCACCTTGCCGAATTCGCCCTCGCCAATCGTCTGACCCAGAATATACCTGCCCAGACGCTTCTGGCGGTGGTGCGGCCGCTGTTGGATGCGACTCAGCGCGCTCAGTCGCGATGCAACCGACGACGACGACGGCATTGGCGCGCCCGTGCTGGCCGCGCCGTTAGGCATAATGGCCAAGGGGCCGGTGCTCGCGGGCTCAGTGCTCGCTGCCCCGGTGAATGGCATTAAATTCTTTGCTCCTTTCCGCGGAGTCCCCTGGCGTTAGAGCTCGGACTGCAACTATGCGGCCACGCTGGATTGTGTTTACCCGGACGCTCACCCTGCTTACCTTAGCCTGGCTTAGATACCAATCTGTGTACTCCCAAAGGAATTGGATATGCCACTTACGTCACGGGACCTTACCCCTGTGCATGAGAGACGTTGGATGCTCGATGCGAAATCGCGCGCGCCGCGCCCGCGGTGGCACGCGCGCCAAGTCAGCGCAGCGGCGCAGGACAGCGCAGGGCAGCTGGATGGCGTTCTGGATCCAGCGCCCTCTCGCGCGGCCCACTCATCCGTCATATTGAGTGAGTGCGACGCGGCATGCTGTCCCGGATCCCTATGTGTGGGTAGGGGTATTCATGTCGCTCGGGCAGCTGGGTCGAGCACGCGTCTCTATTACACGCGTGATACCTCGCGAGCCAGTGGTGAGGGGACTCGAGCTGCAGGTCTGATTAGTTACTTATAGACTTAATCACTTTTATTGTCTTTTCCTGGACTATTGCAGGTTTCTGGCTTCCTCGAAGCGGTGAGCTTCTTTTTCGCCGATGGCTATGAATAGCGCTAATATTGCATCTGACGCGTCTCATGCCAGATGTAGTGGGGTTCACCCTTGCCCTGTTTGAACCCACATGCCTCTTACGCCAAAGGCATTTGTTCAACAAACACTGTCATCACTGCGGCTATGGCGGCACATTAAGAGCGCAACGCGTTCTAACTACGTGATGTTTCGTTGCACTTGAAATGGAGCTATTCAAGCGTCCTTAGCGAGCTCATGCTGAATCCTATGGTTGCCACATACAGGCACCAGGGTTGACGTTATTATGTAATAATGTCCATTTCGGGCCGCGATGGTCCTCGAGCTGATCAAAACAGAACAGCGGCCGCATGAAACGCGGTCACGTGTATTCCCGACTTGGCCTTTTTTGCCTGCATGCATGATATATGCAATCGCGGGAATCGTGAGTGGTTCTCTGGCTACTCCTATTGCATCGGCATCTTTTCATATTAGCCGCGCATGATCAGCGTGGTTAGTAAATCTGCATATCAAGCACAATGCATCCGAACACAGAGCCAGAAACGATCAACCAAGGCATTTTACCCCGAAACGGTGTGCCAGTATTTAGGATATGAATAACCAATATTTAGCTTGATATTGAATAAGGGTCTAGACCTAGTTTGAAACCAGTCAGCTAGGGTGTGTGGACGCTTCAACACGACCAGCATGATGTCCTCCTCTTTTGTTTGCCCTTTATGCTTCCGGTGGGCTTACCTCGGCTTTTTCGCCATCATTGAGTGGTTGTGACTTGAAATACCAACCCTCGGATGTGCTCTCATCGTCGTTGAATTCTCCTGTTTCTTGGTTGTACTGCAGAGCATCACATGCCGCGTTGGCGCGGAACAAACGAATGCGGTCCACCAACCACCCAGACGTCACTCTGCCTTGGCCTTCCTGCCATTCGCTGCTGAGGTTATTCAGCGCACGACCTCGCAGTATTCTTTCTGTCTCGATCTGGCAGTACTCCCCGTCCTTGTATTCCCAGCCTACACATTGAGCGTCACGCTCGCAAGCATAGATACAGTCTTCCATACCTGTATGTGGTTGGAGGGTGGTATTTCCCACTTCGATCGGGCTTTCCAGTACTGTCTCTTCGGTGTACTTAGTGCCCTTGGCCCCCATTTTCCAGTCGTGCCGGATAGGTACAATGAACGGGAGGTATAAGTCTCTGTAGATGATACTCTGCAGCGCGCCTTTCTTCCGTGCGACAGGGTCGAAGCCAAGAGTGCGCTCCCATTCATGGAGAACGGTGATCTCCCACGGCTCAACATGATGCCAGGACGCCAGCGGTGCACACCACTGCCATTCCCGCAATTCTGTGTCGGAGATGCGGTTGCCCTGAAATGGGTCAGGGCGTTGTTGTTCGACCGAAACGTTGGCATTGACCTCGAGGCCGATTTGGTCTTTGAACATTAAGGCCGCCATAAGATCACCGCAACATTCGGGCAGCGCCTGCCGAGAATAATTGGCAACAAGGTCTTTCAGCTCTTCTTCCGAGCGGCCGCCGAATGTTTTGCTCAAAGCACCGCGGCTGATTATCATCCCGGACCCGCCGTGGGCAAATGCGCGCTCTGAAATCAGGGCCGCGCTCCCAATATACCAAGGTTCACTAGGTTTTTTGCCCTTGATGAGTGCCTCTATGGTCTCAGCGACGACGTATGTGTCGTCGTCGATCATAACGAACCAGTCGCAATGGCTCGGTGCGGTCCTCCAGGCATGGAGCAGAACGGGGATGTTTTTGAACTTGTCATTGTCCCACCCTGCCCGACTGTTCGTGGAAACATCGCTGGCACTCCAGCCCCAGTTCTCTTTGATGCTCTGCTGCCGGATCCGGTAGCCCGCTAGTTGATCGTCGGCAAGTACATCTTCTGGGAGGTCCCGGAGTACATCGACGACTTCGTAGCCTTCGATACGTGCTGCGTCATCCGAGTAGAGCCCAAAATGAGGAAATATTTTAAGCGTGGTGAGGAAGTGCACAGGCAGGCGGTCCCACATCACCTCGCCTCCGGTTTTCACCATGATAAACGTTTTACCTGCGATCGGGTTATCTGCGCCATGGTGCTTGCGCCCGCCAAAAATGCTAGGCCATCCAGAAATTAGCCGTGACAGAGAGCGATCATGCTCGGCGTGGCCTTCCCCGTGGTGGCCGCCGTGCCTAAACTCCATTTGGTTTCGAGGTGGCCTGGAGTGGTACAGCTGGACCGTAGAGAGGATTATGGTGATGGCGAGAAACACACCAATGGTGCCATATTTCTTCCCCCTGGCGGGAAATGGCATGATGCGCGTGGGTTCCGGAGCAAAAGGAAAGAGGCCCCGCTCCGTTTAATGCTCTTCAAACGCCAACAACCTCTTAAGAAAGCGTGGGTATGTCCGGTATAAAGCCGCATGAAGTCCGGTATAGAAAGCAAAGCGTGGGAACTAGATTCTTCGCAGCCTGCCAAAATTGCTTTGGCGTTAAAGTAACTATGAGCTACGATTCAATTGATTCAACCGAGTAGGGCATTGCCACTACTCGGCA
>JAKTRO010000107.1:0-23213 GCA_030579755.1 Entelexis gropengiesseri | reverse complement strand
GCCTTTGGCGGGCCGCCGCGCAGGCCGGCTCAGCCGCCAGCAGCGCTGGCAGTGTGCCGCGCGGGGGCTCCCCCACTGCTTTTCTCGCGCTCCACCGAGGTTGCGCATGCTGGCTTCGGTATCGCCGGCCTTGCATATGCGTGAGGTGCTGCTTACCTGGCATCGCACATGTATACACGATACTGTAAGAACTCTCGCCGGAAAGGGCAAGCATCCAGCGCGGCTTGCGCCCCAGAGGCAGCTCTGATCGGGGTGGGACGTGCCCACGGCCAGCGCTGCTGCCGCGCACGGCTGGCTGGCCCGCCGGCGCCTCGGGCTCGCCGGTGCTCCCTGCATGTGCCCTCGCAGATCCCCGTTTCCACACATTGGATCCTCGCCGCGCCCCAGCTGGTGCCAGATCACATGTCCTGCTCCTCTCGAGGCTAATCGTAAAATAGCGCTGAGTGCGCCAACGGCGGGGACGACGGTTAGGGAACCGCGTCTCAGAACGGCAGCCCGGAGTGGGGGGCAGGGCTGATTCGAGGCATGGTTGCGCCCGGCTAATTTGTGCTGTTGTGTGGCTGCCACATTGCTCTGTATACGATATGCCAATTGCTGAGGTCACAGTGTGGACCTATGTAAATATGTATGCTTTATTAGTGTGGGTGTACGTGCGCAAAGAGGTGCACCACTGCGCACCACTGCGCACCACTGCGCACCACTGCGCACCACTACGCACCGCGGCGCACCATCGCACCCTTTGCGCACCTTTGCGCACCCTTTGCGCACCGCAGTGCACCACAGTGCACCGCCGCGCTCCTCTCAATTAGCCTACGTATAGTCATACACCGCATCGGTGCAATGCACATGGATCTCTGCAGGCGCAGGGACCAGCGGGCTTGTGCCATCAGGTATCAGCTGCCGGTTGCCGCAGATGGCAATCGACGAGCACATCGGCACGAACCCGGTGCCGCCGGAGATCGATCCCCGCCGAGCCAGGAAAGATGATGGTGAAACACGCCAAAATGCCCGCGGCCGCCAATTCTCATTATGCGGTGCTCCACTGACGCGACGCCGGTGTGGCCCGGCGCGATCGCCGCTATCGGTTTGAGCCAGCATGCAGAAGCACTATGACGTCAGATGGTCATCTGAGCCATCATATGAGCACAGTGTCAACCGCCAGCCCTTCGCGGCAGCCCTCGCCAGCGGTTGCCCCAGGCTGGCGGCGCTGACGCAGCAGGCGGAAGGCTTGGCTGGGAGCGGCGGGCGCACGCCAAGCCGGCACTGGATACGGCGAGCGGTGAAACACCGCCAGCAGCCGGCGCCTACTCGAACTGGGAGGTTCCCGCTGACACACGAACAAAACAATCCGGCCGCCGCCCGTCCCTTCTCGAACCAGACCTCTGGAGGGCGCCTCCGATTGCACACCCCCGCTCAGCCGCAGCCAGCAAAGTAATAGCGCATATGGTCGAACCGAGGTCGGCCCCATTGACCCTCGGCTGGGACGAGACGATCCGCCCGCAGGTTGCCACGGCAAGCCTGCAATCGACATTCACGAACCTGAGCCTGTCGCCCGAGAACATGCGGAAGCGGCGGCACGACGACGGCGGCGGCGCCGGCGGGAGCAAGCGGTCGCGGCTCAGCGTGGCGCCGGCGCCGCGCAAGGCGCTGCCGCAGCTGCGGATCAAGCGGTGCCTGGAGACGCTGGACAAGGAGCAGCTTGTGTCGCTGCTCGAGGAGCTGGTGGAGCACGAGCCGCAGCTGTACGGCGCGGTGCGGCAGCTGGTGCCGCCGCTGTCCCCGGCGCAGGCGCTGGCGGCGCTGAAGCAGCACCAGGCGAAAATCGCCGCGCACATGCCGTACAAAGGCGACCAGCAGGGCGACTATGCCTTTTTGCGGGTGCGGCCGTACTGGAACGAGTTTTTTGTGGCGCTGGCCGAGTACATGGCGGCGTTTCTCGGCGGCGACCGCGCGCAGCTGCGGCGCACGCTCGAGTTTCTCGACGGCGCGACCCAGCTGGTGCACGCGTCGCCGACGTGGTGCACGCAGGCGAACAACCAGCTGGTGGTGCGGGCGTACCACGAGCTCGGCGAGGCGTGGAAGCAGGCGCTCGACGCGGCGTCGGAGTCGCTGCCGTTTGCGCTGATGACCGGCGCGGCGTGGGAGGCGCGGTTCCAGGACCACTGTCTGCGGTCGCGCGGGCGCATGGTCGACAACCGGGTGCGCGAGCCGGACCTGTCGGTGTTCCTGCCGCACGAGCACGAGGTGCGGGTTGGCTGAGTCGCCGCGACATTCTTATTTAATTGTTCCGATATTTATTGCGCATTGTAATCATCCATTCATTCTCACTCGTTGGGTGACGTTCGTGAACGCTCATTCGAACGCTCATTCGTGATATGAACACTCATTCGTGATTTGAACGCTCATTCGTAATCTGGGTGACGTTCATTCATAATACGTTCATTTCTAAATTGGTGAACATTCATTATTTGGAGAGACATTCAATCGTAATTTGGAGAGGCATTCAATTTGGCGAACACATTCATAAGTCGGGTGAACATCAATTCATAAATTGGGTGAACATTCTTTGGTGATTTGGTGAACGTTCATCGTGAATTGGAGAACAACCATTCTTAAATTGGAGTGAATTCAATCAATACTTTGGGTATCCGTTCATTTTCATTCTGCGATAGTTTGTGATGTTTGTGGTTTTCGGTTTTCGGGGTCCTGGCTACGCTGGTGCAGCCGTGCTGGCCTGGCTGGGCTGCTTTGCTGGGCTTAGGTTGGGCTGAGCTGGCGGGCGCTAAGGCTGCCCTTGAAGGCTAATCTAATCTCCCAACGCATGAACCACCAGCGTCACCCCGGCGCATCCCAGCACCAGGCCCGGACTGCTCACCCCACCAACCTCCGACCACCACCCGCCACTAACCACTAAACCCATTGAATCCATCGACCGCTAAATCCAAACGTACTAACCTCTAACTATCCTCCACCTCTCCCCCTCCCCGCCGGGCGAGTGCCGCGTCCCGCCGCGTGCCTCCAGGGCTAGGACCCACAGCCCCGGCCGCCGTCTCCACTCCTCCGCTCGCACCTCGACTCAGTTAGCACCCGCCGCGCAACCAGATCCAATGGCCGGCACCGTCCCTGCTGGCGAGCAGCACGGCAGCCCGCCGGGCCCAGCGCCCCAGGGCGGCCTCTCCGGCCCGGCGCTGCTCTACTTTGTGTCGCTGTTTGTGTCGCTCGGCGTGTTCCTGTTCGGCTACGACCAGGGCGTCATGTCCGGCATCATCACCGGCGTGCACTTCCAGGACTACTTCGGCAACCCGTCGCCGGCGAAAATCGGCACGATGGTCGCGATTCTCGAGATCGGCGCGCTGGTGTCGAGCCTGTGCGTCGGCCGGCTCGGCGACATGTGGGGCCGCCGCAAAACGATTCTGTACGGCGCGATTGTGTTTGTGGTCGGCGGGCTGTTCCAGACGGGGGCCACCCACTTTGCCGTCATGATCCTCGGCCGCGTCGTGTCCGGGCTCGGCGTCGGCATGCTGTCGACCATCGTGCCGGTGTACCAGTCCGAGATCTCGCCGCCCCACAACCGCGGCAAGCTGGCGTGCATCGAGTTCACGGGCAACATCGTCGGCTACGCCGTCTCGGTGTGGGTCGACTACTTCAGCTCGTTCATCGAGTCGGACCTGAGCTGGCGGCTGCCGCTGTTCATCCAGTGCCTGATCGGCGGGCTGCTGGTGCTCGGCTCGCGGTTCATTGTCGAGACCCCGCGGTGGCTGGTCAACAAGGACCGCGACGACGACGGCATGGCCACGCTGCGCCGGCTCTACCCCACCGGGAACCACGCGCGCGAGCAGTTCGACGAGATCAAGGAGACGGTGCTGCTCCACCGCATGGAGGGCAAGCACTCGTACGCGTACATGTGGCGGCGCTACAAGAAGCGCGTGCTCATTGCCATGGCGTCGCAGGCGTTTGCCCAGCTCGACGGCATCAACGTCATCTCGTACTACGCGCCGCTGGTGTTCGAGCAGGCCGGCTGGAAGGGCCGCTCCGCCATCCTCATGACCGGCATCAACGCCCTCATCTACGTCGCGGCCACGATCCCGCCCTGGTACCTGGTCGACCGCTGGGGCCGCCGCCGCATCCTGATGAGCGGCGGCATCGTCATGGCCCTCGCGCTCGTCATGATCTCGTACTTCATCTTTCTCGCCGTCCCGTCGAGCCCGACGCTTGTTGTTGTGTTTGTGGTCGTGTACAACGCGTTTTTCGGGTACTCGTGGGGCCCGATTCCCTGGCTGTACCCGCCGGAGATTCTGCCGCTGTCGATCCGCGCCAAGGGCGCGTCGCTGTCGACTGCCGCAAATTGGGCGTTCAACTTCCTCGTCGGCGAGGTCACGCCCGTGCTCCAGCAGTCCATGGGCTGGTCCATGTACCTGCTGCCGGCGTTCTTCAGCGTGTGCTCGGTGATTCTTGTGTACTTTGTGTTCCCGGAAACAAAGGGCGTCACCCTCGAGGAGATGGACTCGGTGTTCGGCGACGAGACGCTGCGCTCGGCCGCGTCGATGCGCGACCGCGAGGCGCTGCTCGACGGCGACGGCGACCCGCGCGGCCACGCCGCCAGCGCGCGCCACTAGCCGCCCACATGCCGCCACTTAAGTTATTGCCCCGCGCTGTAATCTGTTGCTCTAAACTTGTTACATATAAATATTTTGCTACAGCGGCCGCGGAACCGCCCACGCGTCCCAGTCCAGCACCTGCGACGCGTCGTACTGCTGCCGGAACCCAACGGCGACCGCCGCAAGCTGGTCGACGCTCGCCTCGGGGCCATCAATGTGGCTGCGGATCGCGTCGATCAGGCCCTGCTTGAACCCGGGCCGCGCAATGCCCCGCGTCGACAGGTACTCGAGCACCGTGCTCGCAGACACCTCGAAGTCCTGGTAGTGCACATACTCGCAGGCGCTGTTGGTGCACTCCTCGCCGCTCAGGTCCAGGTTGCAGAACTCGCGCACATCGAGGTCCTTGACGAATCGGCCGTTGAAAGTCGGCGAGAACCAGTGCCGCGGGCCGAGCGGCGCCAGGCGCCAGCTGCTGAACATCCGCAGCGGCGAGTCGAGCGCCGTCAGAACCTTGACCGGCACCTCCTCTGGCGCCGCCTCAGCCTCAACCTCAGCCTCAACCTCGGCCTCGGCGTCACCAATTTGGGCGCCGTCCACCGAGATCGCGTCGCCGTCTTTTGGCGCAGCCGGCCGCGCCAGCTCGTTGCGGAGCTGGATCTCCTGCTTCTCGAGCTCGACGCTCTGCGAGTTGACGTCCTTCAGCTGCACCGCCGCGTTGAGCACCGCGTCTTTGGCGCTCTTGAGCTTGGCCTCGAGCCGCGACACCCGCATCGTCAGCTTCGGAATGTTGATGCTGTGCCGCGTGCGCATGAGCGCGGCGCGCCGCGACGCAATCGCCGAGAGCTCGCTGGTGCGCCGGTGGAGCGACGCCTCGGCCTCGCGCTGCGCGGTCTTCTCCAGCTTGCGCTGCTGCATTGCCCGGATCTGCTCCTGCACGCGGTGCAGCTCCTTCTGAATTGCACCAGCGTGCTCGTCGTCCGAGCTGGAGTCCGACTCCGAGTCAGGGCCAGCCTGAGCCGGAGACGTTGATCCTTCGCCTTGTTCAGCGCTGTCGGGTTCAGCGCTGTCGGGTTCAACGCTGTGATCAGAAGCGCTGTCGGGTTTAGAATCGTTGTGATCGGGTTCAGAAGCGCTATGCTCAGATTTAGAAGCGCTGTGATCGGATTCTTCCAAAACGCTGTGATCGGGTCTGGGATTGTTGTGCTCAGGCTGTTCTGGAGAGTCTGTGCTCGATCCAGTGTCGACCTGCATCTCTGAGTCCCGCATTTCTGAGTCCCGCACCAACTCCCGCATCTCCGAGCCCTGGACCTTCCAATTCTGATCCTCCAAATCCCGCATCTCCAAATCCCGCACATCCAAATCGTTTACCTTCGAATCCCGCATCGAGTCGTACGCCTCCAAGTCCCGAATCTCCTGATCCTGCATCTCCGAGTCCTTTTCCAAAGCGATATGAGCGTGCGCGCGTAATGCCCCCGAACCAGCGGGTTCAGCTTCTGCGCCCGTACCGACCACACTACCTAAATGGTTCGTCTGGTCATCAGCACGAGCATTTGCCACAGCTTCCAGAGCTTGAGTGGCCAGCTGAATGGGCAGCGTTTCGTTTGCTTGAGCATCGCTTGCTGGTGGTATACCAGTATCTTGCTCCACAGAATTCCTCGGCTCCTCTGACTCGCTCGCCTCAAATTCGCTCTCGCTCGCACTCTCGGGCTCGCTCTCCTCAAGGCTAACTGTGTAGTTGCGCGAGTTCTCGAGCCAGCGAGGCGTGCCAAAACTATCGTTTCGCACTGCACCCTGTTCTGGTGGGCCTTGTTCTGGTGAAGAGCGCGTGGTCTGGTCTGCATAAACCGGGGTCTTGCGCCGGAAATATCCAATCGCCTTGTAGTGCGCGTCCAGGTGCTCGGCGCTCACCTCGCCGTTTGTGAGCTCGATGATTTGGGCAAAGTTGTAGCCAAGAATAATGAGGTCCTGCACGGCCTGGCGCGCCTGCGCATGCACGTCCACGCGGTACTGGGCCTGCTGCAGCTGCGCGTCGCGTTTCGCTCGCAGCCGCTCGCGAAGCTCTTCTGATGTTGCCATGCACCAAATGCGACGGTGCGCTCAGCTCAAACCGTTTGCAGCAAGGGCAGGGGTCACAACCATCCCATATCAGGCTCGGCGATCCAAGAGTGTAACAGAGTACGGGATTAATATAAATACAGGTAAGTGAGCTCGTCAATTCGTGGGCTCCGGAGCCGCGTCGTCGGGAATGCGCCGGTAGCATGCAATGTACTTCGACCCGTTGTTGCGCGTCACCTTCTTGCCCTCCTCGGTCGCATCCGTCATGATCCGAACGCATTCGTCGCTCTCCTCGAATTCTTTGGGTAGCCGCTCAAACAGGGGGTGCCCGTCGAGATGCTCCACCATCCACTCGTGCAGATCCTTGACATCGGTAATGGTGTAAACAACCCCCTCAGGCTGGAGCGCGTACGCATACTCGCTGAGCAGCGTCGGCGATACGATCCGCGCCTTGTGCTTGCGCAGCTTGAAGTGCGGGTCCGGAAAACAGAAGAATATCTTCTTGAGGTGCGCTTTGGGGAAGAAGTTCGGCAGAAATTTCATTGCGTTGCCGCGAAGAACCGCTATGTTGCGGTACCCCACGGCTTCCGCCGCGTGCTGCTGGCGCAGCGCAAGTATTCGGTCCTCCACATATTGCGTCACTTGAACCCGGATCTCGATGCCCAGAATCCGCTCCTGAGGAAGCGCAGGGCCCAGCGCGACCATCAATCCGCCGAACCCGCAGCCAATGTCGGCCACTGTGGGCGCCGTTCCTTCTTCATCGGCATACAGCTTCTTCCAGTCCATGTCCTCGGGCCGCGCAGGGTACTTCAGATCGTGGTCACTGAACGGATTCGAGTGGGCGCGCTGGCGGTAGTACCGCTTCTGGGGCAGTTTCACCTCATTTTCGGTCGGGGCAGGCGGCTCAGAAAAGTCGACCTTGGCGCGCTTCTTCTGCTCGTCCCGATAAGCCTGCTTCCGTTTGGAGTTCGACATGCACCACTGCCAATAGTTTTGAGATGGAAAATAAATAAATTTGGCGCTCGGCCGCACCCTAGCCCACAACAGTCTCCAGATAATTACCCGATCGCGAGTTACTTGCCTTACAACTAAATAAATAAGTAATTCGCTACTCGGCGTTCTCGTAATCGATGTACCCCTTCGGCCCGCCCGTGTAGAACGTGGTGCGGTCGTAAGGGCTCAGCGGCTTGCCGTTCTCGAGGCGGGCCACCAGATCCGGGTTCGAAATAAACTGGCGCCCGTAGCCAACAAGGACTTTGGGATCTTTTTCAGCAATCTGCTCACCTTCGGTGTCCAGCCCGCCTGCGCGAATGATGGGACCCTCCCACGTCAGCCGAATAAACAGATTCCACTCGTCAAACACAAGACCGGCTTTTGTCGGCACCTCCTGGGCGTCGATCGCATGCCCATTGGCAACCCGAGGCTCCACCACTGAGACGTATGCAAGATCCGGGTACGTCTTCTGCACATAGCCCAGAAGATACGCGTACTCAGACACCGTGGACGGGCCGGGGCCAATACTGCCAGACCGCGCCCACGGGCTGATCCGAATTGCGACCCGCTTCGGATCGTGGTCTAGCGCAGCGACAACCGCGTCAAGAACCTCAATGGCAAAGCGCGCCCGGTTCTCAATGCTTCCCCCATACTCATCGGTGCGGTCGTTCCACTGCTCGCGCAGAAACTGCTCCACAAGATACCCGTTTGCCATGTGCAGTTCCACACCGTCGAACCCTGCTTCATCGACGGCTCGCTTTGCCGCGCCGACGTACCAGCCCACGTATTCCTGGATTTCTGCCTTCGTGAGCGCGTGCGGCGCGAGCCCGTCAATCAGCCGCCCGCTAGAACTCACAACCTCGTATCCGCGAGAATGAAGGTATTCTGGGCTCGCCTTGCGCCCAACAGCCCACAGCTGCATGAACGAGAACGACTTCTCGGCGTGGATTGCATCGGTGACTTCCTTCCATGCTGCAACCTGATCCTTGGTGGAAATACCGGGTACTCCGTCGATTCCCACTGCCTGATCGCTCACAGGCGTGGCCTCAGATATAATCAGCGTGCCCGGGTACTGCGCGCGCTGCTTGTAGTACTCCGCAGCGAAGTGGCTCGGCACACTGTTGTGATCGGCCCTGCGGCGTGTCAGCGGGGCCATCACTACACGGTGCTTCAAATCAGCATGGCCGATGGTAATGGGATTGAACAGGTTCGGCATTGTGTGTTTGAACAGCAGTCTCCGGGGGCAATATATGTCCGCTCTACATTGGCCCGCGTCGGTTACATCATCGCGCATGAAATCGCACGTGTCCAACGGTTTTATCACCAGCTTAACGCGCCGAGGTCTTCAGCTGAATTCCGCATTGTATTTGGCTTTAATATAATAGAGTGACTAGCAACGTAGAGAGCATTAATGCTCGTTCAGGAAAACGGGGGTCCCTAATTAGAGCAAATGCTGGTGGCAAATGCTGGTGGCAAATGCACTGAATTGGTCAGAATGGTGGATGGCGGCACGGCTAGCGCTGCAAATAACACTCCCCGCCTTATGCACTTTGACATAATCGTGCAGATAATTTGTCTTGATGACAACTTATTCGCAGCTTTTGGGCGATAAGAAGATAATAAATAAACTAGGGTTACATGACGTCTTATACGCGTTAGATCACATAAGTTCGTCCTCATATGCCGCCTCAAGGGCAATTGACCCGCTGTCTTGCTTGGACTCTAGCTGTCCGAATTGTACAAAATGCCGGGGACGATGAGCTCCATCATAGTATCCTATAGGCAACCCAACCTTCATAAACGCCTGCGCATTGGGATTCCATATAGCGCCCAAGAATCCATAGTTCCATATATCATCCTCGGGAACATAGAAAAACCCTTCATCGCGGCCAAACGTAACCTCTATGGGCGCAGTCAGCGAGCCAGAGTCGAACTCGCCTAGTTCCAATGCAGACTTCAGATGGTTCTCACGCCCCCATTTGATTCCACTGGCTGTAGCATTGAATGCAGACACTTTTATCGAGCCAGGCATGAAGTTCAATACGACAACTGCTGAATTACGGGGGTCCAGCTCAGCATCTCTAGTCGCGAGTTGAGACAAGTAGAATGGAATCGCGCCGTCGCCTTCACTAGGATGGGGCTGCGTACAGATCAGGCCCAGCGTCTCGAGCCCAGCGCCCCCGGGGAGGCCGCCCTCAGCCGAAGGAATGGGTGAAAAGGACACGTCGAGAGCACTGCCGAGTTGCGGGACTATCGCAACAGCTTCCACAACCATCCCATCCTCGGTCTTAGTACCGTAGAGCACACCAATCACTAGGTTTCGCACATCGCTCGCCTCTACAAGGCTCTCAATCAGATTGCGCGGTATAGAGATTCTAGGCCCAGTGACGGTTTCAGTTTCGAGGATTTGCGCGCGGAGATGCAAAGATGCTGACGACAATAGAGCTCTATTGCGCCAAGTGTTCTGCGATTCGAAGGCCTGCTGTTCGTATCGGGACGTCGTTACCACTGTTATTTCATCACCGTGGACATTCTGTGTCTTGGTAGTCACGGCAACAGTGGGCTCGTCAGACTTCGATGACTCGATCGCTGCTTTGTCTCTATCTTGCTCAGAGCTAGCAAGGGATTGGCCGAGAATTATGTCCCTTATCTCGCTTTGGGTAAGCGATCGAGCATCAACTCCATTGCGCTCAGCATAGTCTTGTACAACAACTTCACTCATCTCCGATTCTACTTCCATCCACTCATCACGGCTGAGCGCAGGCCAAAGAAACCCCTCTTTTACGGCCCCTCGTCTGTGTAAAACATACTGCGCTTGCTCAGGTCTCACCAGAAGGCCCCGCACAAGAAGCATGAGCCGGCTGAAGGCTGTGGATGGCTGTGATATTGTGAGCCAGTCGTCATACAGATTCATCAATACCAAATGCGACTCGGTGGCGTTATCAACCGCCTGCTTAAGTGGCTCCAGCTGCAGAAGTGCTTTGAATGGAAGCGAGAGCTCGCTGTTGCGGATCGCGATGTCCGAATGGTCCAGCATGTGGACTTCCAGCGGGTCTTTCAGTCCTCGAGAGGATATGAAGATCTGCTGGGGATGCTGGTCTTGCGGCAATGTGCGCATTAGCGTTCCCGTCTCCTCGGCAGTCTTCCACTTGCTGAGGGCGCTCAGCCTTTTCTGACCAGCCCACGCAGTTGCTGCATGAATCACTGACATGTACAATTGGCCCGTGCTCGGATTTATAGTCATCAGCGCACCATTGATGGGTTTGTTGTTGGTGTTTCCATTAGCAGTTCTGTGCTGCGTCACTCTGTAAACAGCGCTATCATCCAGAAGGAGACTATTCCCCTCCATCATATCCAAAAAGTTAGAGGCTGACAGGTGTAGTTGCTTGGGTTGTGCCTGATACAGCTGCAACGCCTTGCGGATACGCTCGCGCAGAATGTGCAATGCTGGGTTTGCCTGCATCAGCATCTTCAACGCTTGTTGTAGCAGCTGCTTGAGTCCAGGAATCCAGTTTCCAAATGCGCTGTGCGAGTTATAAGCGAGATCAACGCACACCATTACACCTGTGCGGCTCGGGTACAAGCTCACACCATCAGTTGTGTAATCGAGATACTTCGCTCGAGTGTAGCGAACGATGTCATGCGAGTCATAGTCACCGTACCGCAACTGGATGTCAATCCAAAACTCCTTCGTCGTGCCTAGGTTGAAGGCATCAGCATCGTTACCAAGAGATGATGGCTTCGACACGGGCCAGCCGTAGCCATTCGACGTAGACGTTAACAGGATATCAGCGGCGGAGGCGTTCATTCTGTAGGACTTGCGCGGATGAATGGGGAGTTTTTGGATCCCGTCGATCATCAGGATATGTTGTTCTTTATCCAGTATTTGGGTGAGGTCCATCACAAGGCTCTCATGGATTTTTTGCCATAGATGGGCGCGGAAAACCTGAATGTAAGAAATCTTCAGCGTTGGAATCTTTCCGTGCAAAAATATTCCGGTGAGATCAAGCTGCACGCGGAAACCAACATACACATTCGCCCGGTTAATGGTCGGCGACCACCACAGCGTGAAGCGGCGGTTGGGGATTTGACTCAGTCCCGAGCGCTGCGCGTTGGTGAGCTTTTGCGCCTGCATCTGAGCTTCGAATCCCGATTGCTTCTGCCAGAAAAGCCCCTCCCAATTCTCAAACCCAGTACCCTTGAACATTGTGTGCTCCAGTATACTTGGTATGCCGCCGAGTGACTGGATTGCGTCGGCTCGGTAGGCAGTAAAGTTCCACAGCCGGCCATCATGTCTGCTGTTCGTCCACCAAAACGGGTCGTATTTGATGTTAGAATAGGTTTTGAATTCCTGGCGCGACCGAAACCCCTTGTCAAAGGCCAGTGTCTGACGGTCCTTTTGAAACAATGTGTTTATACGAGGCAACCCACGGTTCCAGATGTCCTCCAGCTCCTCTAACGATATGCGACTCCCCGTTTCCATAGCTTCGCTACGCTTATGAGCATATTCAGCCCAAACACCACGCGAGTCGATGGCCTCCGTTTCCCATGGGGTAACATAGCGAAACAGATTCGGGATCATCTGCTCGTCTGGAGAAAATGCTCCGTTACGGTACCGAGCTGCGCCGCTATATACATCCTCGGAAGGAATGAGAATATGAGAAGCAGACAGCATCCCGAGACCTCCAAGCTCCTCCGGGCTGTAGAATACACACGGCGGGAACCTCGCGGGCATCTTAGAATTCAGACCCATCTTCACTTTGTTCTGCACCCTTGTCTCACATTTGACGATTGTGTCAAGGAGCTCAGGGGTTGCAATAGCTGCTTCACGGAAGTAGGTCACTAGGGCTGTAAGTGCAGTATTCCATCGCCTTACGATTTTAACGAACGTCGTAGAACCACTCGACATGACAATCTGACGAACCCGGTTTCTGAACCGATCAATGGATGTCTGGCTCACTCGTATCATTGCGAATCCCGTCCGCTCCTCCGTCTCAGGGTCAGTTAGGTGCCACATCGAATCATGCACCATGTCAAAAGAGCCGCCTGCCTCCTCCTCAGCACGGAACTTTGGCTCAATACGGATCTCAAACCCAGCCATCTCGAACATGAGCGCGGGATTATCCACACTGTACACAGAGGCATCGATGCACCGTAGATCGCCCAGCTCCTCTGGCACCCGTCCATTGAGTTCCGCATACAATGCGCGGCCGAGAGCCATATCTCGCCTTATGAGGCGCATACGCTTATCGCGAGACCAGCTTTTCATTATAGGATAGTCCGGGAGCACTTCTTCTTGGTTGTCATCCATCAATTCAATCGCCTCAGGTCTCGAAAGGGAGAAGACCATATAGACATCGTCGTTATGTCGACAGTATGCTCGAACCGGATGGTCTCTGCCAGTCCCTCGAGCAAGGTCCAGGGCCCTTGGGAGGCCGAGCAGCAGAATATCGACCATCAGCAGGTAGTATTGGACAACAAATGAAGAGAATTGAAAGCCGCGGATAATTCCTACGAGGTTCACATGAGACATGTCTTTGTAAGTTAGCGCCGCGTTCATTTTGGCGCTGATATAGTCGGCAATATTTTCGTCCACGATGAGCTTCAGAAGTCTATTCAGCAGTGTGAAGTCGACGCTCTCGATGAACCGCGACAACTGGAGGTGCATTACCACCGCGGATTCGTCCTTCGAGGTAGACCATATGCCTGGCAAGCCGTTAATTTGAGAAGCAAACTTTCTGACCATTATTGGAGGCACCTCGTCATCACTAGGTTTCACCCAGGATGGAAACAGGCGACGCGTGTAAGCCGAGTACCACAAAAATTGGTCCAGGTAGGCGTCCACTATCTTCTCAGTTGCATCTACACTGTATACTGGCGACAGATGATCAAAAAAGTCGAGCAGTGATACCTCTGATTCCTTAAAGACCCGTTGGGTGAGTAAGGCTCTTTTTATACGGGCCAGCATGTCATGAGGGTTGTCGTAGGCTTGCTCTATCAGCGCAAGCTCCTCTTTCTGGGAATGGTTGAGCCTGGCAGTCATGTTGAACGCATCCCTTAAGTTCTCGAGGGCCAAAGTGAGAAGCTTTGTATCGTGCGGGTAGCCGGCCTCTGGAAATTTTACAGGCTCCCCAAAGTTTGTGGCTTCAAGGTACGCCGCCATGGTCTTGTACATTACGACAGCATTCTCTGGCTCCAGAAACGGTCCCCGGAGTGCGTAAGCTTGCTGCCTGTCTTGCTCCGACCGCAGCCAAAGCCGGGTCATTCTTCCGAGGTTTTTTCGAGCGACAGCCTTATCTACAGTTGCGCCTGACCGCACTTTCTCGCGGTTGAGCTTTGTGACTTGGATCCAATGGTCTGCGCGGGCTTTAATGTAGCGCTCAATAATGTCTTGTATCGGCCGCGGCATCCCGGCCACCTCCCACGGAATGTTAGCCTTCCAGCAACGCCAGGCCTCGCTCAGATGCTGCATTACAACCTTGGCTTTTGATTGGCGTAAGCTTGCCGGCATGGCGTCGAGGATATCTTGCAGAACCGCAGCGCGGATTTCTAGATCGTAATGGCTATCAACCCGCTGTTTCGTGACTGTCTTCGCAATTCCCTTGGACACCCTGCCATGAAACTGTCGCGTCACAAGGTTTCCTAGCCAGCGCTCGAGCATTGGCAGCGAGCCACGGATGAAGGCGAGCCAGACCCCCCATGCGGGCTGCCAGATCCCACATCCAGGGCCTTTTCCAACGCCGTTCAGATTGAAACGGTCATAAATAACGTGTTTGAGATCATTGCACGCAGTGATCTGGTGCATCACCTTGTATTTGTAGCGGTAAATACCGGTTAGCTGGCCCATATGCGTGAAAATGTAGTGAAGGCCATCAGCCAATTCGAAAGCATCGACGTTACCGAGCCGGAACTGGATGTGCGCGTCGACAACAAGCTTCACAGTTTTCAGAAGCTCTCTGATCAAGTGGAATGAATGGCCGAAGCGCGAGCGTTTGCGCTCCTTGGTGGTGAGAGTCTTTGTTGGCTTCAGGTTGAAGTTGTAGTCGAGGTGCATGAAATGAAGGCCTCGGCGGTGGATCATGAGCAGCAGAATCTGGTGTCCCTGTCTGCACAGCTGCATTCCGGCCTCGAGCCAGTCGATTTTTGTGTGCTCAAAAAACTTGGTGGCCGCAAGCACTTTCAGGAGCTTTGGCCGTTTTGACGCATGGTGCTGCTTCCTTGCCCGCAAGGTCATCTTCACGCTACGTTTTAACAACCGCTGATAGCTCTGTCTTGTTTTAGGGGCCATTATGCGCAGCGGCCGCCGACGGGTATACAGCGACTTGACGAGGGTAACGTCCTGTGCGCGTTTGCGAGGCTGAATCACCTCATTAAATGGAAACGGAGCGTGGTAGCAAGCTAGCGCGCGAGCAGTCGCTTGCTGATCCAAAGGAATCGAGCCCAGAAACGGAGTGTAGTTGGAGGTTTTTGGGCGCGCGAGACGCTGCGGCGCGGGGACTAGGGTGATTGAGCTGTCCACGAAAAATGCCTTCAAGTTGTCGTTGCGCTCAATTGGGGCCTTCACCGGCAGAGCATAAGCAGGCGGATCGGCACTTGGCGCACCAGGCGGGCCGTACAGATTCGGGAACGCCACGCGGGCTTCGGCGCGCATGGGCAGCTGCCGCGGACGCACGATCATGCGTTGTGGGTCGTCTAGAGCACTCGAATCAAAGGTATCCCCCGCGTCAGGGTGGTCAAAATTAGGCCCATTGGGCAACGCCACGTCGATCTCTTTCGACGCGATGAACGCAGAGGTATCGAAAAGAGCTGGCGGCGTCTGAGGACCGGCAAACGGTTTGCTGAACTGCAATTGTTCGAACCGAGTTGCCTGCTCCGACAAAAGCGGGATCGCTGCCGGGGGCTTTGGAACAAGCTCGGCAAGCTCTTTCCAGACCATGGGAGGCTCCTCGTCGTCGAACGGCGGGAGCCGCATTCTTCTGAACTGCGTGCGGTCGCGCTTCTCGGCCTGCATCTGCTGCCACATCTGCCCCCACTGCGCCGTGTAAAGCGCCGAGTCTACGTACGGGATTTCGTCCACAAACGTGATTGCGCCGCTCGTGTGGTACAGCACGCGCACCGGCTTCGAGTTCTGCCACGGCGCAGGCATGTTCTCGAGCAGTTTGTAGACTGCGTGGGGGAGGTATTTGAGGGCGCCCAGGTACAGAGCGCGGTCGGCGCTCAGCTGGGGCTTGCTCATGTCGCTGTGCTTTGCGAAAATCGCCCGCAGTTTGCTCGGCGGCGGGTCGGAATTGCTGCTGCGCGCGGTGCGTTTGCGCTTTGTTCCGGTTTGGCCGGCCATTGGCTCGGGTTGCGGGGGCGCGGCCGGGCTTTGAGGGCTCGGAACACTGAATGCCGGCGGTGGAGGCTGCGCCGAGCCGCCTGGCGGGGCCCACCGCGGCGGAGGCGGAGCGCTCATTACTGAAAAATCGCGATCGAGCTCGAAACCACTTCAGGCTGCGTGAGTAAGCAGGTCCACAAACAAGTTCGCACCGCCGAGTGAAGCAGAATCCAAGATATTAGTAGTTGTACAGTTACAGAATAAATAAAGAATAAATAAGAGCAGGCACCAAAATCACCACCAAGCGTGATCCCCCCAGACATTATGCGGACTGATTGAGCGCCTGGTGGAGAGCCTCCATGCCCTCGGCCACCACCGCCGCGAGCTCGTAGACCTGATTGGCCTTGTCGCGGAGCTGGCCGCCAGCTAGGGCGCGGCCCAGCCAGCTGTCGAGCTGCTCGGCCTGAATCACGATATTTTTGAGATGGGTTTCGCGCAGCCGCAGGATCGCACGCTCCTTCATTAGCGCTTCAAGCTCCTCCTCGGCATCGCTCACTTGCTTCTCCAGAGCACTCGCCGCCGCGGGATCGGTATAGTCGATGCCCTCGTTGTGTCTGAATCGCAGGAACCCGCCAGTGTAGAGGTCGAGGTCAACATTGAACGAGTTCTCGGTCATGAAGTTCTCGATGTCCACGATTGCGCGGGTCAGCAGCTCGCGCAGCGTGAGCGCGAATTCGTAGAACTTGCCCTCGGCGGTGTCGCGGATGTTCAGTACTTCCTGCTCGTCCGGGACCCGCTCGCGCACCTTGTTGATGTAGACCTGCCCGAGGCGATCAATGGTTTTGGTGAGGGTCTGCTGCACGCGCGCGGCCAGCGCGTCTGCGAGCTTCGACGGCGTGATTTCCGTGACCTCAGCGACAAATGTGCTTAATCGCAGCCGCTGCCCGGCGGTGTCTGTGTCGTCGGGGCTGGCCTCGGTGAGGATGCTGCGCAGCAGCGCGGATTGGGCATCGTTCCGCTCCGCATTTGGATCGATCTGGCTGCTCATGCGGCCTCACCGTCTCGACGCGTCGATTATCACTCGTCAATACAGTCACGTGTATGTGTCAACAATGAGCGGTAGCTCCAGCTCTATCGAACGCTCTACATCGAGCACTCTGAAGTTTATGGTTCTGGTTGGAACGCGCAGTGCCGCTTGGACCGCACAGTGCCGCTTGGAGGATGATGCGTACAGCTGGTGTTCGCTTCGTTATGTGTTAACGCCATATATAAAAGAATAGACGATTGTGATTATATATAGAGCGGCTGCCACGCGGGCCTCTTAGTAGCTACAGAACAGCTGCAAAGTGCCTCGCAGTCAATAACCTAGTACTTCTTCATTGCTCACCTCGTCAATAAATCAGTAGAAGAGAATATCAGTGTAATTTATCAGTGGAAGAAAACCCTAGTCCCCGTCGCGTCGCTCACCGCGGTGTCGAACCGTTCCAGCAGGCCTAACCCTCACCCACAGTAATTTACTAACCACACGCGTCTCTTGCATTTACGCGTTCCTCCAGCGACTTCCACGGTTTCGACATGCCGCCGTCATCGTCGCTCTCCGAGCTGCGCCGGCTCCGCAAGGAAGGCAAAACCCGCCGGACCCTCGAGTTCGACGAGGACTCCGCGCGTATTTACGACGAATTCGACGATAAGGAGTACGAGGCCCGCCAGCGTGCGCGCCTACGGCAGGACGACTTCGTGGTGGACGACGATGGCAAGGGCTACGTCGACAATGGCGAGTACGAGTGGGATCAGCAGCAGTTTGTGGACTCAGATCCCGAGGACTCGCCCAAAAGCGCTAAGCGGCGGGCGGGATCCACCGAACCGGCGGACGAGCCTGGCTCGCGCGATGGCAGCGTGACCTCGCTCTTCCGTGCCCACAAGAAGCCCAAGACTGCCAATTCCGCACCTAAGCCCGTTAAGGCCAAGAACGAGGAGCTTGAAGCCATCCTCAATAGCATCGACGTTGCGCCAAAGCTGAGGCGCACGCCCAGGCCTGAGGCGGCTGCCTCACGGACCCCACAGATTGGCAGCAGGGCGTCTTCCCGTCCGCTCGCGTTTGGTCTGGGCTCGGGCCTGGGCTCTGGCCTGGGCTCTGGTCTGGGCCTTGGCTCGCGGATTGCCCGGCCAAGCCCGCTTTCGAGCCGGCTGGGCTCTGCGCAGCACCATGAGCGCTCGATTTCGGAAACTCCCACCAGGCTATCGCGGCCCACGCGGTCCCTAGGCACAGAGGGAGACGCTTCTGACTCGTCCATGCTTGGCAGCGCGCTGATCGAGCACGGATCCCCGGAGCACACAGTGCAGAACATCAAGCTCGAGCCAGTGGATCTCGAGGCGATGGCGGAAGCCGCGCCCGAGCTCGACGTAGAGGCTGGGGCGGAGATGAAGCTGGAGCCGCAGGCTGAGCCACAGGCCGAGTCGCAGACCGAGGTGACGGCAGTCATCAACTCCGACACCTTTGAGCCCCTGCCGGCCCCCAACCCGGTTTACATGGACTCCGACTCCGATTTCGAGGATATTGCCGAGATTTACCTCAATACGACCTCGGGCTCGAGTCTTCTCACGCCGGGCCCTTCGAGCGACGATGCACACCTCGATACCGGATCCGTTGCCCTCGAGGTAGAGACGCTCGAGGCGCAGGCGGAGCAGCCGCGTGCTGTGCCAGAGGTCGCCATCGAGCCTGGCTCAACTGTGCGAATGTACTGGACTGACTACATGGAGACCCAGCAGACCCTGATTCTGTTTGGCCGGACCACCGACGGCTACAGTGCCACTGCGGTCGTGCACGGGCTCGCGCGGGATCTCTACTTCTTGCCTAAACCGGGCAAGACCATTGAGGATGTTTCCGCGGAGATCTGGGAGCTGTTTCGCAACAGCGGCGGGCCCTCGATGCGGTCGCGCACGGTCGAGATGCGCAACTGCTTCGCCACCGACAAGTCCTTGCAAAAGTACCTCCATGTCAAAGCACCGTATACTGGCCCGCTTCCGGCTAAGGCGGGCAGCTCGTACTCTGTGTGCCACGGGCTTTCTGCGCGGATGATTGAGACGTTTCTAATTGGCAGAAAAGTGATGGGCCCGTGCTGGCTCGACGTCCAAGTCAAGAGCGTGCCCAACCGTTTGTCGTGGACCGACATAGCGGTTGAGTGCGAATCGCCGCTGAAGATCGCGGTGGTTGCTGAGTCCGAGGCCTCGAAGCTGGGAGTCCCGCTCCTCAACATCATGAGCGTTTCCATCACCACCAAGCAGAATGCCAAGGGCAGCCATGAAATTGTGTCGATCACTGCGCGCAATTTCAAAAAGACCCCTCACGACGTGTCTGGCAGCGCCCTTTCGCAGCCGTCGGCGATTGTGACCGGCATCCGCCCGCCCGAGATTGGCGCATTCAACGCCGAGTTCAAGCAGGGTGTTCAGGAGCACAACCGCACGCGCGGCAAGCTAGGGCAAACGCAGCCGGCGGTGCTGCTGCATAGCAACGAGCGCGCGCTGCTGCAGTGGTTTTTCACAATGGTGCAGGCCGCCGATCCCGACGTCTACATCGGCCACTCCCTCACCGATTTGCACCTGGCGACCATCTTTGATCGCGCGTTGGAGCTGAAGCTCCCGGTTTCGAGCTGGTCTGGCCTGGGCCGGTTGAGGCAGCAGCGGCTGCCGAAGGAGGCTTCGGAGTTCGAGCTGTACCGCATGTGCTCTGGCCGACTGCTGTGCGACCTGAAGAACACATTCGGTATTGAGGTTGCCCAGGGCCGGTGCTCTGAGTACACCCTGGACGAAATGACGCGCGAGTTCTTGAACACCAAGCGCAAGTCGTTCGACCCCAATATCAGCAGCGGCGACTGGCTCAAGCGTAAAGCCCAGGGCCTGCTGGATATAGTGCGGTACAGCGAGGCGGACACCCTGTACGTTGCGTCGATTGCGTTCATGAACCAGATGCTGCCGCTGTCGCGCCAGCTCACGAATCTTGCCGGGAACCCGTGGCGCGCGACGCTGAGGGGCACGCGAAGCGGGCGCAACGACTTCCTGCTGATGCATGAGTTCGACAAGACCGGGTGGCTCGTTCCCGATCGGCAGGCCTACGACAAGGACCGGGGCGACCGGAAGCGGGACAAGAAGAAGTACAAAGGAGGCATGGTGTTTGATCCCGAGAAGGGGCTGTACCAGTCGTGTGTTCTGGTGATGGACTTCAACTCGCTGTACCCCTCGATCATCCAAGAGTTCAACATCTGTTTCACGACCGTCGACTACGACCCGAAAGACCAGGAGACGATGCCGGAGGTGCCCTCCAGCGACGTGGCGCCCGGGCTGCTCCCCAAGATTCTGCAGAACCTGGTGAACCGGCGGCAGGAGGTCAAGAAGCTTATGAAGAGTCCCACGGCGTCGGCGGCGGAGCTTGCCGAGTGGCAGATTCGCCAGATGGCGCTGAAGCTGACGGCGAACTCCATGTACGGCTGTCTGGGTCTGCCGGAGTCGCGGTTTGCAGCGCAGCCGCTGGCCATGCTGGTCACTGCCAAGGGCCGCGAGACGCTGAACCGCACGAAGAGTCTGGCGGAGGAGAATAGCATGCGGGTTCTTTATGGCGACACGGACTCGGTGATGATTCACACGAACGCTGTGCAGTACTCGGATGCCCACAGCATTGGGCTGGAGTTCAAGCGGCTGGTGAACCGGCAGTACCGGGTGATCGAGCTCGACATTGACAACGTGTTCCGGGAGCTGATGCTGCACGCGAAGAAGAAGTATGCGGCGCTGATTCTGCACCCTGACGGGACGACGAAGCTTGAGTACAAAGGGCTGGACCTGCGGCGGCGGGAGTTCTGCGACGCGTGCAAGCGGGCGTCGAACGAGGTGCTGAAGCGGATCTTTGAGGTTGGCGGCGAGGACGTGGCCGAGCCGCATGCGATCTTTGAGCGGATTCTCGAGTACCTGAGCGGGTTTGCCAGCGACATGCGTGCCGGGAAGATGCCGGTGAAGTTTTTTGTGATGCGGAACCAGCTGTCGAAGAGCGTGGAGAAGTACGACTCGCACCTGAATCTGCCGCAGGTTCGCGTAGCCAAGGCGCGGGTGGCGGCCGGGTACAGCGTGAAGGCGAAGGATGTGATCAGCTACATCATTGCTGCAGATGACTCTGTGAAGGCGTACCAGGAGCGGGCGGTGTCGCCCGAGGACCTTAAGGCGCGCGGGCAGCGGCCCGACTACGAGTGGTATCTTGAGAACCAGATCTACCGGCCGCTGGACCGGATCTGCGACAGCCTTGAGGTGTACGACTCGAGCCGGCTTGCCGAGGCGCTGGGGATCACGGTGACGAAAGGCGGGGCGAAGGCGGCGCCGGTGCAGTATGCCGGGTTTGAGAGCGCGAGCCTGATCACGCTTGCGCCGGATGCTGAGCGGTTTGCCGGGTGCGACGCGGTGCGGATCCGGCACAAGGACCACAGCTTTGAGTACGGCGGGGTGTCGTCGCTGAGCACGAGCGGGTTTGAGTGTCCCGAGTGCCACGAGCTGATGGAGTACGAGGCCGTGGCGATGGAGGTTGAGGCCGGGCTGCGGCGGGCGATTGGGCAGTACTACGAGAACTGGCAGGTGTGCGACGAGTGCGAGTGCGTGACGCGGTCGGTGGCGACGTATGCGGCGCGGAAGTGTCCGCAGCCGCGGTGCAAGGGCACGCTGTCGCAGCAGTACGACAGCAAGAGGCTTTACACGCAGATGTGCTATGTGCAGTCGCTGTTTGACGGGGCGAAGGCGCGCAAGCAGGCGCGGGTGTCGGCGATGTCGCAGCACAACGCGGAGGGCCTTGAGCGGGTGAAGCGCAGGGTGGACCGGTACCTTGCGCGGTCTGGGTATAGCCATGTGAACATCGGGCAGTACTTTGCGTTCTAATTTAATGTAATATAATGCTTAATGAGTGAGCTGAGAGATAGATGCTCCCAGAATCAAGACCCTTGTGGCTCAATGATCGTTGCGAGAAGTTCTGCATGTGTGACTATCATAGTACAATGTAATCATCACTCAAGGAGTGCAAATGCATTGTTGGAGCCATCTGAGTCCTCTGTATCTTCATATAGTCCAGACTATATGCGCTATGCCGCTTCCAGCGTAAGGGAACAGCTGAGTGACGCTAGCTCAGGAATCATGCCGGCTGGGGAGCACCTGAGTATAGCAGAGCAACACCTGAGGGAACACCAGCTGAGTGAACGTGAGTGAACATAGCTGAAGGATCATGCCGGCTGAGTGAGCATAACAGTGAACATACTGAGTGAACACTGGCTGACACTAGCTGAGGGAACACACCAACTGAGTGAACACTAGCTGAGTGAACATGCCGGCTGAGTGAACGTACCAGCTGAGTGAATACCAGCTTAGTGAACGTGAGTGAAAATAGCAGTGAACATACTGAGTGAACACTAGCTGAGTGAACACTAGCTGAGGGAACACACCAATTGAGTGAGCGCCAGCTGAGTGAATAGAGCTGAGTGAGCGCCAGCTGAGTGAACATAGCTGAGTGAACACCAGCTGAGCGAACTTAATTGAGTGTTACACCTGAGTAAACGTGCCGGCAGTGAACGTACCGCTGAGTGCTCATAGCCGAGTGCTCATAAGAGCTGAGTGGACATACCTAAGTGAACATAACTGAATGAGTGAAATAAATGTGTGAACATAACTGAGTGTTACAGCTGAGTGAACAAAGTTGAGTGTTACAGCTGAGTGAGGTTGAGTGAACATAGTTGAGGGATCATAGTTGAGGGATCATACTAGAGGAATCATACTAGCTGAGGGAACATAAATAACGGGTCATGCTGTCGTGGCCGCCCAAAAGACGCCCCAGAAGGCCGGAAATGGCCGCCTTGTGGGGCGATCAAAATGGCGCTTGCCGAGAAGGCTGGCACCTGCTGAGGCCGTGGCACTTCCCAAAAAGGTGTGGCGTGCCAAGAAGGTGTGGCGTGCCGAGAAGGCTGTGGCGCTTGCTGAGGCTGCCGTCCGTCGTGATCGGCGAAAAAGCGCAAGCGGTTTGGGAGCCTACCAGTTCTCGTAGTCCTCCTCCCAGTCGCGCGCGTGGACCGGCGCCGGGCCAAGCGCCTGCGCGGCCTCGAGCGGGCTCGGGAGCGCGGCCGTCGTCTCGTTCGACGCGCGGATGCTCTCCTGCAGGTTCTTGAAGTAGGTGTCCGGGTCCTCGAGGCCCATGAGGTACTGGGCGTCGCGCCAGCTGCGGCCGAACGGCG
>JAKTRO010000106.1:0-23317 GCA_030579755.1 Entelexis gropengiesseri | reverse complement strand
GTGCTTGACCTCGGTGTCGGGGCGGTGCTTGAAGTTGAGCGGCGCGCGCGCGCGCAGCTCGTCGGGCACCGCCAGCTCGTCGGCGGCTGCCAGCTCGGCCGCATCGGCAATCGCCTCGATCACGACGTGCCGCCAGCCGTCGCCGCGCTTCGCGTTCAGCAGCCGCGAGATCGGGATCGCGCCGAGCACCAGGCCCAGCGGCTCGCTGTACGCCGTCTCGGCCAGCGGGCTCTGCACGGGCAGCGCCCGCGCCACCTCGCGCGACAGCCGCGTGAGCTGACGGCGCTGCACCACCAGCGGCATTTCGCCGTCCTCGATCGAGAAAGTGCGCGGGCCGGCGGCTGCCTTGGCCTCGGTGTCGCGGCGCGCCGCAGCATGCGCAAGCGCGTGGCCGGCCGCCATTTTGTGCCGGCGCTCGCCCGCCATGCGCGCGCGCACCTCGATCGCCTCGGCAACAACATAGTCCCATGGCGCCTTTGTGCGCGGAGGACCCTCGAACCGCTTCATCTGGCGCAGGCTGCAGTTGTTGAGCCGGCGCATCTCCTCGATCCTATTGAAAACAACGCTGAACCGCGCCTCGAGAATGCTCAGCCGGCACATGTCCCAGCTCAGCGCCTTCTGGCGCTGCACCAAAAACTTCGCGAGCGGACGCGCCTCAAACGTGTAGTGCAGCTCCGCCAGCGAGTACGGCGCGTGGGCCGACGCCTCGGGCAGCCGGTCCGGCACAATGTACGCGCTCTGCGGGCCCTCGGCGCCCAGCCCCTCGAACTCGGGCTCTACCGCCACGGCGTGCGCGCGCGCGTCGGCAGCAGCCTCCTCGTCCACAACCATGCGGGCGTCTTGCGTGTCGGCGGGGTCGGCCGGCTCCGCCAGCCACTTCTGCGGCAGAAACGACTCGACAACATCCGTGTTGATGCGGCCAGTGCGCGGGTCGACGCACGACGTGATGAACGCGTGGATGTCGTCCTGCCGCGACTCGAGGCTCTGGGCCGCGAGCGGCGAGTCTGCCAGCACAAACAGCCGGGCCAGAACGTCGTCCCTCGAGCCCGTCTGCATTGCCGGATCACGCAGAATCAGACCGCTGACAAATGGATCCGCGATTATGCCTCGTCTTCGCCAAAACTAGCAGCTGCGTCTTAGCGGGCCGTGGATAAGAATGCGTGAATCCAAGTAATTCAGTAGTTAATTTGAAATGTAGGGCGGTATTTGAGCCGCGGATTCAGCGGCGCGCAGCCGGCCGGCGATCAGCCGATGTTGTCCCAACGCTTAGTGAAACGACGTGAACGCCAGACCCGCCCGCGCGCGTCAGCTACTCGGCAATGGTGGTAGAGCTGTTCCGCCGGGGGTACGCGTTGCTGGATGACGCGGATCTCCCCGAGGAGGACCGCGTCGACCAGGTCGAAGAGCTCGTGCGGCGCGAGCGGCCGGCGATGAGCCCCAGCGAGCGCGAGCGCCTGGTGCTCGACATGCTGATGGCCCACCACCACGGCCGCCCGCCCGAGGAGGCGGCACGGCCACAGCTGCCGACCGTTGCGAGCAGGCCCGTGCGCATCCCCGATCCGCCGCGCGCGGCCCCAAAGCCAGCTCTGTTCAAGCCAGCGACCCCGCCTGCCCAGCGGCAGGCAGCCGCGCCAGGCGAGCCCTCGGCTCAGCTGCCTGCATCGCCGCCGTTTTCACCGTCGTTCTCGCCGCCGTTTTCGCCGCAGCGCGGCTCGTTGCCGATCCCGGCGCCGTACCCGCCCTCGGCGTACGACACGCTGCGCGACGTGCTCGGCAGCCAGAACTCGAACGAGGACATTGCGCGCGCGCTCTCCCACAACGACTACGACCTAGCGCGCACGCTTGAAATGCTCAGCATCGCGCCCAGGCCCGTCAGCCAGCCGTCCAAGGAGCAGGTGGCCGAGCGCATCATGTGCAAGTATTTCATGTCCTCCGGCTCGTGCCTCCGCGGGTCCTCGTGCATGTACAGCCACGACGGCAAGCAGCGCATCTGCCGGTTCTGGCTGCAGGGTCACTGCTTGGCCGGCGATCAGTGCTTGTTTCTGCATGCGGTCCCGGATGAGGTCGTGCGTCGCTTTGCGGTGGAGTCGGCGCCGCTACCTCCTAAACCGCTGCCAGCGCTGGGGTCGCTGCCAGCGCTCGGCGCAAAGCCTGCCAAAAAGACCAGACCAGCAGTGCCAACAGCGGTATCAACAGATAAGCCGCGGGAGCGGCCGGTCGTGCAGTTCCGACCGATCAGCGAAGTTCTGGCCTCGCCCAACAAGGGCCTGGTACCGCTGGTCGCGCCGCGGCTGCTGCCGTGGAAAATGCCCGCATTTGCGGAAAACCAACGATACGTCGACCTGAGGCTTGCTGCCGCCAAACACGCTGAGCTGCGCAATAAATACCTCCAACAGTCCACAAATGCATGGTCGCAGAACGATCCCGCCAAGGCGCGCGACCTCAGCGCCGAGGGCCAGCAGTATAACGACGAGATGATGAATGCATACCACACCGCGGCGGACCTGCTGTGGAGCCAGCGCACGTT
This sequence comes from Entelexis gropengiesseri, assembly GCA_030579755.1. Lineage (NCBI taxonomy): Eukaryota > Fungi > Ascomycota > Dipodascomycetes > Dipodascales > Trichomonascaceae > Entelexis > Entelexis gropengiesseri. The sequence continues at coordinate 20,790 of JAKTRO010000106.1, read as the reverse complement.
GCCATCGAGCGAGATCTACGTCGATCTCCACGGAATGGAGCTGAGCGAGGCGCTCGACCATCTCGAGGCGCGTCTGCACCAGGTCGAGCAGGCTGAAAAGCACAGCCCGCGGGTTGTCTATGTCATAACCAGCCGCGGGCACTTCCGGGCGAGACGCGTGGCCGACCAGCTGTCACAGTATGTAACGACGTACCTCGACAAGCACGGCTACAAGCACAAAGACTTTGGCGTGGACCCGACGTTTGGGCGCGTGCTCGGCGTGGACCCGTGGTCCTCAATAATCCCCGCATTGATAACTACGTAATAATATGAGAATGTACGATAACGAAGTGTATAACGGCTGTGCTTTTAACGCTACCTCATCTGTAACATCTCACTGAGTCGATTCGATTTGTACCAATCCGCAGCTTCACGATCACGAGCTGTTTCGGTACTATCGTCGCGGCCACCGCCCAACCAAACAGCCGGACAAAATCTCGCGATTAGTCGTGCGCTGAATTATATGTGGCCCAGTAGTACAGTTGTGTGCCAGCAAAACATATACCAGAGACTTAAACCTAGCAGTGTATTTCTAAAATAGTTAAGGTTCGCCGAAAAAGAAAATTTGAGTCTGGCAAATCCGTGAGCATATTAGTGTTCGGCCGCTGACGGCCTTGTGTGTGCGTTTTGTCAGCCTGCGCAACGGCTATCGACTTGAACGCACGTATGTAAGCGGGCTAGCTGCAAGCCAACCGCCACGTGGCACCACCCGTACATCCCACAACGACACAGCGAGGACACGTCGCACCTGAAAAGCCACTTGGTTCAAGAACTGATCTGTTCTCCGCTACGCAGCACAGCCACTGAGGAGAAAGGGCCCTCCCTTCGCTTAGCAAAGCCTAATCTGCGAACATTGTCGAGGTTCTTCAATCGGCGCCCCGAAACCCTCGCCCGCATCACGTTTGGACCTGCAAACAGGACGCAAACCGCGTGCATTGAGGCTTTTGCCTTATTTATCAGTGCATTTGCCCCCCCACAAATTGCCCACCTGTTATAAGCCAGTTTTGAACGAGCATAGCATCCTAGCATTGCTCGCAAGACTACAAGGAAATGGCGTCGCGGTTCACAGACCCCACGTTTTTCGAAAAGCACCGATGGAAAGAGGGCGGGTTTGTTTTGGCCGTGTGCTTTGCTCAATTGCTGGTGCAAGACGCAACATGCACGGCCATGACCCACATGTACCAGCTTGTCCAGGACTTCCACGACCGCGAGTCGATGATGCCGTGGTACTCGGCGTCGCTGGGCCTAGCCGTCGGAACGCTCATTCTGTTCAGTGGGCGGCTCGGTGATATCTACGGGCTGAAGCGGATGCTGATGTGTGGATACGCATGGACGATAGTGTGGTCGCTCATCTGCGGCTTCTCATACTACGACCGCCACGCCGGGGCCGACCTGTACGTCTGCGCACGCACGTTCCAGGGCTGCGGCCTCGCGTTTGTGCTGCCCAACGCGCTGGGCGCTGCGGGCCGCGTGTACAAGCCCGGGTCGCTGGCCAAGCGGCTGCTGTTCGGCGGCGTCGCGGTGTGCGGCCCACTCGGCGGGTTCTTCGGCTTCTGGTGGAGCGGCATCATTGCCGTGCGCACCGACCGCTGGGACTGGAACTACTACGCGTTCGCGATGTTCGCGGCGGTTGTGGGCTTCATCACCTGGACGTGTGTGCCGAACCTCTCGGCGCACCGCAACCCGGACGGCTCGCGCCCGGACGCGGACTGGGTCGGTGCCGGCCTGGCGATTGCGTCGATGACGCTGTTCAATTTTGCGTGGAACCAGGCACCGGTCGTGGGCTGGCAGAAGGCGTACATCATTGTGCTGCTGGCGGTGAGCGTGCCGATGTTCGGCGTGTTTGCGGCGTGGGAGATCAAGTTTGCGACGAACCCGCTGCTGCCCAAGGCTGTGCTCGGCAACGGGCGGCTCATGTGCGTGCTGCTGCTCGAGTTTTTCGGGTGGGGCACGTTCGGCATCAACATCTACCACACGCAGGTCTTGTACCAGCAGTTCCGGCACTACACCCCGTTTGCGGCCGGCTCCGCGTTTGCGGTGGTGGCGCCGATGGGCACCCTGGCGTCGTTCAGCTCGTCGCTGATGATCAACCCGAAGACCGTGGAGTTCATCCTGTTGGGGGCCACACTTGCATTCCTCGGGTGCTCGCTCATTCTCGCCACAACCCCGGTCGACCAGAGCTACTGGCGCCAGACGTTCGGCGCGTGGATTCTCGGCCCGTTCGGCATGGACTGGTCGTTCCCTGCGGGCGCGTTGTTGCTCAGCGAGGAGCTACCGCCGCACTGGCAGGGTCTTGCCGGCTCGCTCATCACGGTGGCGATGAACTACGGCATTTCGATTTTTTTGGGAATGGCCGGCACGGTTGAAGGGCAGTTGCTGAAGCAGCGGCCGGACGACGCGTGGCGCGCATGGCGCGGTGCCGAGTATTTTGCCGTGGGGGTGAGCGGGTTTGCCTCGGTGATAGCTTTTCTGTTTGTGCTGCTCAAGTTTGTGCGGCCAACCCGGCACGCCGACGCGCTTGCCGGCGCGCCCACCGAGCCCCAGGGCGATGGGCTGGGCGACGCGCAGCGCGAGAAGGCCGAGACCGACGACTCGTTTAATAAGGGCGACGGCGGTGCGGTGAAGGCAGGCAGCAATAGCTCGTCGTTGGACGCCGAGCCGCGCCGGTACAGCGCCGACACGATCTCGATGCTCTCGGTAAATCCCGCTGAGTTGCCGAAGACGGCCTAATGATATAGAGTAATGTGAGTTTAATAGACCTGACTATCCAGGCTGCGGCCGGATAAGCAAAATTGCGACTGTTACTACTTACTATCGGTTAATTTAGGCCTGGGCCGCGGTGGCAATCCACGTCGGCACCACCGGCTTCCCATTCTGTGGCCGCTCGACCGGCGCGCCCAGCTTCGGCAGCATCGCGTACAGTGCCAGCGTGGTCGCGTCGAGGTGCACGTTTTTCGAAAAGTTCGGGTTGCGGTACACGCGCTGCGCGTACGCCTCAAGATGCTTGTAGTCACTGACCTTCGGCGGGTTCTTGAGCGCGATCGTGGTCAGGACCTCGAGCTGAACGAGGAACGGGAACGCCTTGAAGTCGATGTTCGAGATCTCGGCGCCGCCGAAGTATGGCGTTTTGGCAAGCTGGGCATCAAGCCCGGCGAACTCCGTGCGCAGGGCCTCGAGCGCCTTCTCGCGCTCGGCGGCGTCGGTGCTCTTGGCGGCCTGGATCGCCGAGCGGATGAGCAGGCCGCTGATGGGGGACTCTTGCGGGTTCGCGTGCTGCGTCGCGACCTTCTCGAACTCGTCAACAATCTCGGCGCTCTCGCCGGAGATGATGCGGATGCTGCCCGAGCCGCCCTCGCTGTGGCTGCCCGGCTTGGTGTCGACCAGCAGCGGCACCGACACGCGGCCCGTGTAGTGCGGGTCGGCCGTGAGATACACCTCCTGCAGCAGCTTCTTGTTAAGAATCTTGTCGCCGACGTACGGGAACGCGGGATCATCTTGCTTGAACGTCCAGCCCTGCTCGGTGTTTCCCGGGTACACGATCGAGAGGCCAATGACGTCCTCGAGTCCGTAGAACGAGCGGGCGAACACGGCGCGCATGGCAAACGGGCACGAGTAGCTCACGTAGAGGTGATAGCGGCCCGGCTCGGCGGCGGGGTTGAACGGGAACTCGGCCGAGCCGAGCTTGTTGTGGTACGGCGCGGTGTGGTTCGGCGGCTGCTGGTCATCAGAGACCCATTTTCCATTCACGAGAAGACCCATCTTAAAAAGCTAGCGACTACAACTGCTGTCTGTCTGGGGTCCAGCGGTACGTATATATATATGCCTTGTTTCTTGTGACCTTATCGGAGTTCCCGTTGGGCGCTACCCTGGGCTGCGTGCTTATGGTACTCATGCATGCTGACGCGAAGCACGCCAGCCCACGCCCCCGGTGCGCAATCCAGCCAAGGCGACCAGATAGTTGACGCGAAATAGGTGCTTCAGCTGGATCAAGGAAGACTAACTAGCCAGTTTTAGACCACGCAGCCCGTAGTCAGCGCAAGCAGCCCTCAGTCGGCCCAAGCATCAAATGGCCCAAGCAGCAAACGGCCCCAGCATGGAAGCAGCGCAATTGGCCTATATACAGCATATGTACATAAACTAGCCAAGCGTAGCTCCGACCGTAATTAGGCCACGCCTGCTTGCAGCGAATGCTCGTGCGAGCGGGCGCCTGAATGCAGCGCTGGCCAATGTACTGCGCGAGTACTAAATAGGATACTCCGGGAACTCGTCGTCGGTCTTCGGCGCGCGCGAGCGGACATTCGGGGCGTCGGGGGCCGCGGCGGCTTTTTTGTCTGGGGCGGTGCGCACCAGCGCGGCGACCCGCACCCACCGCCGGCGCCGCGTGTACTTCGAGAACCCCGAGGTTGCTGACGGCTGCGTCCAGACGCTGGAGTAGTACACAAACCCCTCGCTGTCGCCCGGGTCCGCCTTCAGGCGCTGCGGGCCCTCGGGCCCGAGCATGCCGCCGTTGCTGAGGTCGAGCTGCCACTCGGGCGTGACCCACTCCCACTTCATGTCCGGGACGTCGGCGTCGGGCAGGCGGAACACCTCGATGTCGTCGGTCTCGACCAGCGACGTGTCGGTCCACGCCGCGCGCTCCTCGGGCACCATGTTGGCGGTCCAGCCGATACCGAGCCAGCGCCGCTGGTTCTCGTACACGACGTAGGTGAAGCTGACGCCGGGGTCGGCAATTGCCGCGGCGCGCTCGGCGCCGCCGGCGGAGGCTGCTGCCGCGCGCGCCGCCGGCGTGCGGTCGACGCCCGTGGCGAGAAACACCATTGCGCGCACAATCCGGAACCGCCACGCCACCGACCGCAGCACGCGGAACCACAGCGAGTGCCACAGGAGCACCAGCAGCCCGCCGCCGTACAGCGCGCCGCGCGGCGTCACAAAGAAGTAGGCCGCGGCAATGTACGCGGGGCTCAGCACCAGCGACGCAAACACCAGGCGGATCACCTCGGTGCTCGACAGCTCCAGCGACGTGACCGGCGACACCAGCAGCTGGTACTTCTCGCCGGCGCGCTCGGCGACCTCGATGATCGTGTCGAGCGACGGCGGCACGCGGCGCGTCTGGCTCGCAATTGCGTACACGCCGAGCACCACCACCAGCGGCAGGAAGTACAGCAGCACCAGGTCGGTGTAGCGGAACAGCAGAATCCACGTCGCCACAACAAGCACGCTCTCAAACCGGTCGCGGGTTGTCCAGGTGAGCAGCCCGAGCGCGCGGTCGGCGGCGCTGAGCAGCGGAAACGCAATGCTCAGCGCGCGGATCACGGGCGCGGGGGTGGTTGCCAGCAGCGACGACGACGACGGGCGCACCGCGGGCGCCTGCGGCGGAGTAAAGGCTGCTACAACACCCATTGGACCCACGCTTTTTTTCGGCACCGTAACAGTGCGGGGTGAGTTTCGGGACACCGCACTCGCTCCGGGTAAGGGCCTAACGCACCCCACTAACCGTCTTTGGCCGGCTCGTCGCCAGCGGGCCTGACCGGCTTTTGGCGGTGGGGTATTATGAGGACTGCATGCAGTCGCGTTTGTTCGTTTGAACCGTGGTATGTATCAACTGCTCGGATATTTGGTTAATTGGATAATTGCTCAATTAGATTGGTCGCCGACGTAAGCGGCCGGCCGTTTGACCAAATCGGCATCAATAAATAGTGTTATAGTACAGGCCAACCACCCCTCTACTACTCAGCTGGAGTCGCGACTGCCGCGGCCAGCGCCTCAAGCTTTTTGCCGTCCACAACCGCCAGCCGGCCCCACGGGTAGATCCCGTACTCCTGGAACGTGCGCCGCGAGTCCGTCTCGTCGATCGGCGTCTCGAACGCAAACTCGCCGCTCGCAGCAGCCACGCGGTCGATCGCAGGGTCCTCGGGGTGGAACGGGTACGTCGTTTCCTGGCGCTGCCCGGCGCCGCGCTTCGCCTTCGACTCCGTCGCACTATCAACCGCCGACTCGCGCTCCGAGTACACGCGCGACGGGATCAGCAGAAAGTCGTAGGCAGCCTGCTGCGTCTCGGCCTCCTGCGCCAGCAAACTGTACAGCGGCGGCACAACCTCGTACGGCATGTTCAGCAGCCGCTCGCTAACAACCAGCCCGACCTTCGCGCTCTTGGCGGCGCCGATCTTGCGCAGCTCGCGGTTCAGCCCCGCGCTCCCGCTCTCGGTCGTCCGTTCCACCCAATACTTGAACAGCTTGCCGGTCTCGCCGCCGCGCACGTCAAACGGGACCAGCGAAATGATCGCCATCGCGTCGTTGTACTCCTCGTCGTCGGCCTTGACGGCGCTGCCGCACTTCGCGTCCACCACCGTTTGCGTGAGCTCGCTCAGGTTGAACAGCGTGTTGTCGATGCCCAGCAGCTGCCGGATCAGCGACTTCACCGACAGAAAGTCGTCGTCCGTGATGTCGAAAAAGTCGAAATCCACGTTCACTATTTCTGCCTCGTCCATTTCGGCGTCGGATCCGGCCGCCTCGGCCTCATCGGCTCTGCGCTTACCCATTGGTGTTGGATGTCGGCCTGTGTTCGAGCTGGCGCCCAAATGGCACCCACCGCACTACAAAAAAATTAACGTCAAACCACGATACGTCTAGATACACGGTACGCCCAGCAGCCCGGCGGCTCGGAAACCTAGCACCACACCACGACCACGACCACCACCAGCGTGTTTACTCTGGCTTCGTGCACACAAACAGCAGCATCGGCGTGAACAGACCCTCGCGGCCGCCGTTCGTCAGGTGCACGGCCGCCTGCTCCAGCGCCTCGGTCACCTTGCGCGAGCCCTTCGGCGCAATGCCCACCGTCTCCAGCAGACCCGTCGCCTGGGTCGTGAGCCAGCGCCCGGCCGTCGACGTGCGGCAGAACGTCAGCAGATCGCCGAACGTCTGCACGTAACGCCAGTCGCCGCTCAGCGGGTACCACCACGGAATCGCGTCGCCCACGTCGGCAAGATCCTTCTCAAGCTCGATCTTGAAGCCGACCTTCTTCAGCGCCGCCACGGCAACCTCGCGCTTGTACATCTTGGGAATGCCGTCGCCGATCTCAATACCGTATGCAACCTCGCGGTGGTGCGCGTTCGACTCGTCGAACTTGTCGGTAAGCACCCACTCGTACACGCCAAACGTGCCACCAGGCTTCAGCACGCGGTAGATCTCGCCGTACACGCCCTCTAGCACCGGCGCATGCACGGTCGCCTCGATCGCGTACACCGCGTCGAACGACCCGTCGGCAAAGTCCATCTGCATGAAGTCGCCCTTCACAAACTGCAGCTGCTCCGCCATCCCGTTCTTGCTCGCCCAGTTGTTCGCGCGCGCAATCTGGTAGTCGTTGTTGTTCAGCCCAACAATGTTCACGTCGGCAAACCGCGCAATCTCCCGCGCGGGCCCGCCAATACCGCACCCTACGTCCAGCACCCGCATCCCGGGCTTCAGACCCATCTGCGCCGCAAGGTAGTGCTCGTGGCGCGCAGTCGCCTGCCGGAACGGCTCGCCCTTGTAGTACCGCGAAAAGTGGAACGACGGGCCCCAGCCGTACTCGTAGAAGTCCGTGACCAGGTTGTAGTAGTGCTTCGTGAGCGTCGAGTAGTCGTCCAGCCGCTCCTGCTTGTCTTGCTCGGTCTGCGTCTCGGCGGTTCGGTCGTCCCAGTGTCGGAAGTATCCTTCCACCGCCGCGCCGTGCGCGTCGCGGTCCTTGTTCAGCGTCGCGCGGAACCCGCCGGTCTCGGCCTTGCCGTACATCGCCTCGGCAAACGCCTTGTCCTTGGCAAAGTCCTTGGGCGCAAGGCTGATCTTCTGCGACTCGCTCGTCTCGGCGTCGTTGGCCACCATAGTTCTCTACCCGCGGTACCAAAAAAAGGTTACGTGTGCGAAGAGCGATGAGATCCTGGGCCTGACGCGTCACTAGCTCTCTCGGGCGGCTGAATAAGCAATACGACGGGGACACCGCGCAGTGCCGTCTTGGGAAACACGCCGCACCACCCAGCCCCAGCCGCTGCCGGTATCGTGGGCGCGATAACTCGTCGCAGAGGCGAGGAAGACGCGGCGGGACGCCCACTGCCAGGGCTGAAGGCTGAGGCTCAGCTAGCCGCAGGTCCGGGGGGCGATCGTCGCAGTTGGCGGCCTCAGGACAGGCTACGTAGCTGTGCTTGTGAAGAATAAATATATAACAATTTAACTCAACTAATCTAACTCCATCTCTTCAGACATCGACACATCAGAGCCCCTAACCTCTATCCACGACCCGAGCCCCGATCCTGATCCGTCGCCAGGCCCGCTCGAGCTCCCGCCGGATAGCCTAGCCCCTTTATATAGACCTCTTGATAATATACTTCCATTCGAGAGCCCCGAATCACTCGTATCGTGCGTCTCCCTGCTCCGATCTGGCGTCTGAGGATCCTGCCGCTGGGTCGCTGCAGCGGTGAATGGGCTTCCCAGAGTCGAGACATTAGGGCTCGAGGTTGAGACAGTGCTAAGATTAGCCGTAGCTGTAGTCGCCGTTGCAGTTTGGGTATTGGTATCGTGCTCGGCCTGGCCAACGAGAAGCTCGCTTTGAGGCTGCTCACGCTCCTGCGCCTGCACTTGCGCTTGCGCCTGCTCCTGTGCCTGCGCTTGCTCCTCGCCAGCAATAGCCTCCTCCAACAGTTGATCAAGATGACGACCAAACTTCTCCAGCGCCGTGCGCACCACAGCAGTGAATTTGTGGTCCTCCCAGTCCTCGCCGTAGAGGAGGTCACGAACCCGCTGCAGCTCCTGCGATGGAGTGGACGGAGTCACTACAAGCTTGCCGAGGATACTGGCGATGGACCGCCGCATCGTACTGTCGCTGGACTCGAAAAGTAGTTGAAGCAGATCCGTGGCAATTTTGGCGTGCGCATGCGCCGGCGAATCGGGCTCGTCAGCAGTCAAATCAACCAGCTGGTACACGACATCGATGGCGTTCACACGGCCAAGCTTCGTCATGTCTGGCGCCCGAACAACGCTCGACCGCCTCCTGCTCACGCCGCTGTCAGCAAGCGCCGCCGCTCGCTCGTTCGCTCGATCTGTTGCCGCTTGAGCAAACTTCGTGTAAACTAGCATAAACACATTGGCCAAAGCACATTTGTTCTCGGGGTAAAGCGCGTAAGCGCGCAGAAAGAGGTTCAGCTGCTGCTGAAGCAGCGCAGCAGAGTTCCCGCGCGAGATGTCGTCGCATTGGAAATACAGTAGCACCAGCGAGCCCAGCAAATCCTCATTCGACACAAGCTTGGCCAGCATCAGCTTCGCCAAGTTGAGCGCCGAGATGATCTGCATGCTGCGACTTGGCGAGTCTATGAGCCGCTGGAGCTGGTCCACGCACACAGTAACTGGCATGTCGCTACGGTAGTGAACAAGGAGCATATCCACCATGGCATTGGTCGCGAGATGAAGCTCCCGCATCCCATTATCCTCGCTCTCCTCATCCACCTGGTCCTGCATTTCGTCGAGATCAGCGTACGCCGCGTCTTCAAGGCAGGTCTCAACAAACGACGTGAACTCGCTGAAATGCTCCTGGGCAAACCGGGCATCAAGCAAGCAGGCTAGCGCCAGGCACTCCATGGCCGGCTCTCGGAAGTCTAGAATGGGGCTTTGCAAAGCCGGAAGAATATAGCCAGAGTACAGGGTCGGCAGATACGCTGATAAGTCGCGCGACGAGACCCGCGAAAGCACCGCCTTGAACAGCGACAATGCTCGCAACAAGCTCGTGAGCAGGACCTGGTCGGGCTGCTCCTGGGTGGGGTTGAGATCCGAGATCACCTCCAGAGTCTCGAACGCCCATGACATCAGTGCCATGTCGGACTCGTTCAGCAGCCGCTGAATGGCAACGATGTTCTCGATCGTGCGATGCGATGCAGGCTCAGAGGCCATCACGATCTCGTTCAGCACCTCGTTCGTCTTCTGGCGGCTCGCCTCGTCGCGGAAGTCATACAGCGCAACGACCAGCAGCAGCTGCTCGATCATGAACGGAAGCGCCTCGCGCCGCCGTGCCGCCTCTTCCTCCTCAACGCGGTACGTCTCCGGGTCCAAATATTGGGCCCAGAGCTGTTGGATGTGCCCCGCCAAAAACGCAAGATCCGGCATCCGGTCATCCAGCAGCTCGGTGAGGCCGTGCTTCAGACAATAGGCCTGGAAGTTTCGCAGTAACACAACGCCCTCGCACGACGGCTCGCCCCAGAACTCGTCCTCAAATACCAGTTTCTGCTCGAGCAGGTCGTGACGCACGTCGAATAGTGCCTCCAGCGCCAGGTCCGCGATATCCTGGTGGTTCACCACATCAAGCCGCTGCAGCAGCAAGCCGAGATTACCCTCGGCTGTAGCAAGCCAGCGGTGCGAAATCAACTCGGCGGCCGCCTGGTACACCGCAGGGTCACGGTCGACCAGGCCCGAACGCACAACATTCTCACGCACAGGCAGCTTTAGAGTGCGAAAATCGATTGAACGCAGTACCTTCGCATAGAGCGCCTTGCGAATCACAGGAGACTCGTCGCGTACACGCTCGCTCACCAGTGCCGCGAGCTCCTTACTTCCGTGGGCAAGATTATACGCAACCGTGAGCCGCACTTCCGAGCTCGGATCGTTCGCCAGCGCAAGCTGCAGGGGATTGACAGTTGCCGGCTCCAGTTCGAACCGCGCGACCAGGATTACCGCCTGCACGCGCACTCGCGTGTCGGCGTCGCGGAGGCGTGCAATGGCCTTTTGGCGAATGCTCAGCAGAAGGTCCTCATTCAAGGCAACTAGAGGCAATAGAGTACCAACGATGTGCACGCACCAGTACCGCACGCCTGCCAGCCGTGCCTCGAATCCCTGCGCGAAGTGCTCAATGACGTCCTCAGCAAAATCAACAAACTCATTATCATCGAGGTCTACGTCCGGGGGACATATTGTGCGGAAGTACTCTGCCACGAACTTGAGGACACGCACGGCGCACTGGTCCTTTCGTGGAACTGGAAGAATTCGGTTCATGCAGTTCACAAACGTCTCCATAAACTCGGGCGCCATTCCGTTGGCGATAGCATGCTCATGGTGCTCCTTGAGGTTCTGCGACAGCAATAGATAGCTTGTAGAGCTCGATTGGCTGCCTTGGAACGCCGTGGCCACCACAGGGCGCAGCAGATCGGCCATTATCTCTCTCCGGACGTTTGTTTGTTTACGCTTTGCTGCGTCGTGTTTACCGATCAAATAATTAAGTTAGCGATATAACGTACCTCGCAGTACCGCGTAGCTTGGAAGCTGCGTAAGCGGGTGGGCACAGTAGTAAGCTGCAGCCGAGGCTTCTCAGCTGAGGTCCGACCGATAGCCGCGATAACTAATCCACGGATAGCAATCTATCTATCTCTGCCGCCGGAGGCGCGATAGGAATATCCGTGCACGACAAATCGTGAGGACGCCACAAACTTCGCCGCCACCACCACACCACAACCATACCGCTTATACTTATTCTTCGGCCCGCTGACTCCTGTGCTTTTAAATTGTTTTTATTCAAACTTCTATATCTGTAGCCATGTGTCTATCTGAACAATGCTATATTTAGCTTTTAGGCGATATTTTTTCTTGAGCCATGAAAATCGGGCGACATAATGCACTTATAGCAATTAGACGCTCGTGAGCCGCCAGCATTGAGCAGCCAGAGAGAGAGGCTCGAGCGTCCACTCGACGATCTTGTTGCGCACCATCATTCTATTTATAGAGTCGCTCAATCGGGAGCATTTATGCAGGGTGCTGCTCAAATCCACCAATGCGAGGCCTCATATGCGGGCTCGATGGATTATTCGTGTGGTCATCAGGGGTCGTGGGTACTGGCCGGCGCAGTCATGTGAACCCTGAAGGTATCTAGTTAGTCACTGCTGCATGAACGGTTCTCGATTTGGAACAAAAAGCCACGTGAGTACGAAGCTGGATTCAATGAGCTCGCCAGACTCGTATCAGACGAGCGAGCCATTTTCGTGCCGACTGTAAAGCAAACAGAACCTCACATTTCACAAGCTAAGCCGTTCTGTTGCCCGAGGAAGCGTCTATTTGCGCCGCTTGCCTGTGCACCGTCCGCCGTTCGGCGCCCTCAAAAATGCTTACACATGGCAGTTTCTTTTCTTTACGGCGGTATTGCATATGCGAGCCCCAGCATGTGACGCAAGACGGGTCGTAAGGACCGGACATAACCTTGCCCAGGCAATGAGAGATTACCAAAAGATTGACATAGCCGCCGCTGATTTTTTTTATGTATATATAGGGGTCTATCGACTGGCTTGAAAAAGCCATCCACAAGTTATCGATGTTCGCCTTCCTTGCTCTTGCTGGCACTGCCGCCGCCTACTACAACGCTACCGCCACTGTGGAGGAGACTAAGTACACCACCATCCCGTGCCCCACTCCTACCACTTTCACTTATGGCTCCAGCGTCTACACTGTCACTGCTGCTACCACTCTGACTGTCAAGGACTGCTCCTGCACCAACTCCGTCCCCGTCGCTGTTGGCGCCGCCTCCTCGTCGGCCCCCGTCCTTGCTAACGGCGCTGCCGCTGGCAAGGTTGGCGCTGCCGCTGGTGTTGCTGCCGTTGCTGCCTACCTGCTTTAAGGTGTTTGAGATGCTCTGACCTGATCTATAAGCGGAGATTCCTCTGCTCATCTACCCTTAGTATTTTTAATTCCCCTGCTACCCTCTAATGAGTGAGTTTCTGTTGTAGATCAAACTTTGTCTAACTAGCTCGCTAATTGTTTTGGTGTCACTTGTCTCACGACGCGTCCGCGGGCGGATCTGCATACGAATTCGTACCGGCGCCGATTGGATTAATTAACTTCCCAGGCAGCGCGCCGCTTCCGTCGGATTAAGGTCTGAATAATCGATGCATGCAAGGGTTGGGTGTGCCTGCAGGACACAGGAGAGGCTTCTTCAGACCGCGGCCGCTTGCTAGCTCAGAAGATCGTGGAGATTCTTAGATTGTTTGATGGCTTTGCGGTACCCAGTTCAAACCCAACAAAACAGCGCCTGATGTGCGTGGCCTTCACCATGGCCTTGAGAAGGGGCCTCTTCAAGGGCGTCTGCAGCTTCTATCGCCCAAGCGCGTTTTCGCCTCCATCTAGGGTTGAGGCCCTCTCCGAGCGAATTAACGGTTACTCGTTGCTTACTGCATCGCCCAGCACAGGGCGCGGACTGTCTCACACAGACTGCAAAGGCTTGTTTGTTGTGCACCAATTATTTGTGCTGAATAGACCGCCTTGGCCCACGGCGTTTTCCTCATCTCCGAGCTCAGTAGATCGGACATGGCTACAATTGTGAAGGTCGAGATCGAACTTGAAGCACGATAGAAGGTAGTGAGAAGATACATAACAAAAGTTAGTCCTTATTATTGGTAGTACTTGATCTTTAGAACCCAGGGCGTTGTTGGCAATATGTTCAATTTAGTGTATATCATGATGGGCAGCTATATAGCACTCGCTGATAAAGATTATAACCCAGCTATGGTCTTCGTGGTCGTATGCCCAACGCAATATTGAGCCATTCGACAAGGAGTGTACTCACGAGCGGTCACGTATGAAATGCACACCGTATTGGCTTACGCTGCTGTAGAACTTGAGCGGTGTTCCAGAGCCCAGCGCACTCTTCACTTACAAAGCTTGCTACACAAGCAGTCTAGATCATTCGTATACATATAAAATTCATCCTACAACGGGCAGCCCCAGAGGGCTGCACAACGCGAAAATCTAGCATACATAGCTTTCTTGTTTGTGGATTCTACCAACTCTCTCCGCGCGCCAGCTCTCCGCTCGCTGGAAAGTATGTTCAGTTCTCCTAACCCCCCGAAGGAACTTACATAATTTTTTCAGACTGGAGATTTTTCAAACCGAGTATCCACGCGAGTGCAGGCACATCGCGATTGAAACTCATGTCGGTACAAATACACCGATGTAGGTTCATGGATTATGAACGCGCATCTGTGTCTTCAATGGCATTCAATCTCCGATCGCCGGGCCCCAAAAGCCCACCAAGCCAGGACCTACGACTGGCGATCGGGCGCTCGAACGGTGACATTGAAGTGTGGAACCCGTTCAGATGGTACCCGGAGCTGACCATTCATGGCTCTCGTGGCCGATCGATCGAAGATTTATGCTGGACCGGACGCTCCGGTAGTTTCCGCCTGTTCAGCGTGGGTGGATCGGAGGCCATCACAGAGTGGGATCTCGCTACCGGCACTCCTGCGGACATTGTCAACAGTGATGCTGGCGTTGTGTGGGCACTTTCGGTGAGCCCTGATGGCAAGCGCATCGCCGCGGCTACTGAGACTGGCACAATTGTAATCTACGACGTCTCGAGCGGGGTTGCCGGGTCTACTGAGTTTGTCAAACGACTTCCTCGGGCTGATGCAGCCCTTGCATGCGTTGCATGGAAATCCAATAATGAGGTTGTTGCTGGCGGATTTGATGGGAGCGTGCGAGTGTGGAACATTGAGCAGAGCCGTATCATTGGCACGATGCGGGTCGATAAGGCGCGCCGCGGACTCAGCGATGCGACGATTGTTTGGGCGCTGAAGGTGATGCCCCACACGGGACAAATCGCCAGCGGCGACTCCAACGGGTTTGTGAAGATCTGGGATGGCAAAACGCTGTCTCTGCAGCAGAGCTTCCAGGCCCACGAAGGCGATATTTTGTGCCTGAATGCCGATTATGAGAACAATGCGCTGTTTTCCAGCGGTTTGGATCAAAAAATTGTGTGTTCGCGCATCACTGATGCCAAGCTTCGCCGCTGGACAATAATGACGAGCACGGTCGCACACTCGCACGATATTCGGGCCATGGCCGTGCACGAGGCGCGCGGGGTTTCGCTGCTTGTCAGCGGAGGCCTTGAGCGGACGTTTGTAGTGAGCTCGATTGCTCAGTTTGGCGTGCGCACGCACCGCAAGATCTCTCTCAGCCGATTCCGTCCTCAGTCGGAGATCCAGACTGATGCTGATGTGATTCTGGAGTGGAACGAGCAGACGGTGCAGGTTTGGCAGATGAAGGACAGCGACAAGCAGCTTCTGGCTAAGATACGCACTACTGCCGACGACGAGTTCATCAGCAGCGCATCTTACGACCCGAATCTCGGCCTTCTTGCCGTCGCTACGCTGTACAAGATCAAGCTGTTCCTGATTGACGAAGAAGGAGTTGCGCCAATTACGACGTTGGACAGTGGCGCCAAACTTGTGAAGTTCGTAGACTCGGAGCGGCTCGTGATTGTAACCCTTGACGACGAGCTGGCTCTGTACAACACTGACAATTCACAAACGATGGGATTCGCTGAGCCCAAGCAGGTGCGTGAAACCGCGGCCAGGCTTCCGTATACGAATTCGGTATCGATGATTGCGAGCAATACGGCTGGGATTCTTGCGGTCGCAAAGAACAATCGTTACATTGAGCTTTACGACACTGTATCGCTTAAGCATGTCGGTGGTCTGCCGGCGGTTGAAGACAGTATTACCGCGATGTTTTTCCGCACAAACGACATGCTGGTGATTGCCCTTGCTGATAGGAACATCATTGAGTTTGATATCCGTACGCAAACTTTGACGCCGTGGAGCCGGCTTAACAGCGGCAAGCTGCCGAAGCAGCTGCTTGATCAAGCGGAGCCTGCTTGTGGTATCTTTGTAGCTGGCAATGTGAACCGGGTCTGGCTTTGGGGTCCCAGCTGGCTGGCCACCATTGACTTTTCGAGCTCGAAGCCGCTTGTGACCCGGGCTGCCAAGCGCCGTGCCAGCGAGCTTGGTAATGGTGGAGATGCAAACGGAGCCAAAGCTGAGGACGACGAGGAGGCTGATGAGGAGCAAGACGAGGCTGTTATTGAGGAAGGAGAGAAGCTCAGCGATTCATTGCCCCAGTTTTGGCTCACCAACAAGTACAAGCCTCTTTTCTTCGCCAGCAGCATTGCTGGAGATGTGCTCGTGAGCGAGAAGCCGCAGGACTCGAGCCAGGGACCGAAGGCGCTGTGGTCGAATCGTCGGATCAAAATATAGCATTCTTAACAGCTTTACGACTTCCCAGAATGGAGTGAGAGTTGTGAGTCAATATAACCAGTAAATAATAAACAAATGTACAATGAGAGCGCTCGCTAATAGTCGCGGAATATGCGAATATGGCGATCTATCATGAGGACTTTATTGAGCAAGTCGCGCTCGGAGGATTCGAGCCCGGCGAGCTCTAGTTTTTCCTTTGCCGTGAGAAACTGCTCCATTTCGCTTTGGACGTCTTCACGGGTCAATTTTGAGAGAAGCGTGGCGTGCTCTTGCCGGAGCGCCTTCAAGTCGGTCATCAGTTCGTTCATCTGAGAGTACAGAAAGTCGACCATGCGACTGTATGCCCACGATGGTCGGTGGTACCACAAAAATACGCTTCGTTTTGGGGCCCCCGCGCTCCCAGAGCGCTCATTGGGCCGTTGGAGCTCCTGGATGTCGGCGAAGCCGAAGAACGCGAGCACGCTCATATGATGCCTGATCTCGAGCGCCGGAAGCAACGCCCGCGTAGCGAGCATTTTCTCGTCGAGCTTTCCTACCTCGCGAATGAGGCGCACAAGTCGGGCGGCGGGGTTGCCGAAGCTCTGAGCCACAATTGCGTCGAACTTTTCCCGCTGCAGATCAGCAATGATTCTGTCGAGCGGGACGAACCATTCGCCGCCCATGCGGTCCCCAACACGCTGGACGAACCGGAACGACGAGCATGATGCCAGCAGCTGGAGGTGCTTGTTCACCAGCTCCTGGGGCCGCAGGCTGTGGCTATATATAGGTTGGGCGGTTCCGCCATTAAGCTTTGCGCGTTTTGCGGAGACGTCACCGTTGTTGCTGTTGTCGCGGCTGTCCTGCGGCGGCGGCGTTGCGGTGCGGGCCTGGAGCGCCGGAAATGCCGAGCTGAGAAACTCGCCGACATTATCCACGGATGTGGCCAGCGCGTCGGCGATCTCCTTGGTTGAAACGGATGTCTCATTACTAGGGACGCGGCGTTCTCTGAGATTGTGCACGGCGCGCTCATCAAGAGACAGGAGCGCCTCGTAGACGCGAGCCGAGACGTCGCCGATCTGGCGCCTGGCCAGCTCCACGAGCTCGGCGCGGCGGGCTACGATGAGAAACCGGTTGGTGTCGATGGTGAGCACGCGCTCGTCCCCGGGAGGACTGGCCGGCGACTGGATCCGCATAAGTTCTGATTGGACGCCGGCGGCAATCTGCTGCTTTTTGCTGTTTTCGCTGAGCGCCATGGCGCCCGGATCGCTGGCAATGAGCCTCTGTTGTTTTGACGTGAGGTCCTCGAACACCTCCTCCTGTGGCCAGAACTCGTATTCGTGGAGGGTGCGCAGAATGCTGCGGGGCCGAGCCGCGAGCTCGTGGATAGCAGCGGATGCGGTTGATTCGTGCTGCGGGCCATCAATGACGAATGTCTCGAGGATGTCTGCGCTGTCGCGAAACAAGGTGAGCAGCTGGCCCGCCCACAGAATGCTGTAGACCTGGATCGGGTCAGCAAAGTACCAGGTGCGAGGTCCGCGGGTCCAGAACCGTGCGAAGCGGTTCGTTACGAGGCTGACTAGAGTGCGTAATACGGCGCTTGGTGACAGGTCGGTTGCCGATGCCAGTTCTGGAGCGGTGGATCGGCCGCGGACGAGAAGAACACGGAGGACTCGGGCCCCTATGGAGCCGTAGCTGTCTTCATAAACAGAGCAGGCGAGCTCCACAAGAGCCGGTGTGGACATGGCCACAATGGTAGGAGGCCCTTCACGCCTCGAGGCGATCTCTTGCATTTTTTTGGCCCCTAACCCTGAGCAGCTGCACGGCCTGGCCTTCGAGCGGAGGTGGTTCGCGTAGCGCTGGCCGAGGCGCGGGTGCGAGCAGAGAGTAACTCATTTGAGAAGTAGAGGGAAATGCGATGGAAACATGTAGTGTTATGGATATGGGATATATGGGTGTCAAGGAATTGAGTAAGAATCAAGCTATTGTGTTGCACGGCCGAGACAAAGTTCTTGACAGCGGGTCACTGCGTTACCAGATAAGCTGGACTTAACCCGAACTTGATGACGGCTCAAAATCCATAGAGCGACTGCAGCACTGGCGCGTCCACCACCACCGGGAATTCGGGAGCCGGCATACGGCGACTGCCAACGACCAAACCAAACCAGGCCAGGCCGGCCGGGGTGGGCGTATGTCGTTGCGAGCGTGGGCAAATCAGCGCTCACCTAAGTCGGGGATCGCTCACAAGCGAGTTCAACTCAGCAGTCCACCACAAAATGTTCCGGATCCGTGGCCAGCTTCCGCGCGTTGCGCGCGCAACGCGGTCGATCAGCACGACGGTTGTAGACAACTCGCAGCCCGTCAGCGAGGTCTCGCTTGTTCTCAACGGCGGCTCGCGCTACGAGCAAGTGCCCGGTGCGGCGCACCTGCTGCAGCGGTTTGCGTTCAAGGACACGCAGAACCGCACCGGGCTGCGTCTCCAGCGCGAGGCGGAGCTGCTGGGCGGCAAGCTTTCCACCGAGCTGAGCCGCGACCACCTTGTGCTGACGGCGACGTTTTTGCGCGAGGACCTGCCGTACTTTGTTGAGGCGCTGGCCGACGCCGTGTCGAAGCCGCTGTTCAAGCCGCACGAGTACACCGAGGAGGTTGTGCCGCTGGTGCTTGCCGAGGCGAAGGCCGCGCGCAGCACGCCGCTGTACCTTGCGGTCGAGCGCGCACACGAGGTTGCGTTCCGCAGCGGGCTGGGCGCGCCGCTGCTGGCGTCGCCCGAGTTCCCCGCCTCGCTCGAGGAGGTGAAGGCGTTTGCCGCGCAGGTGTACGCGCAGCCGGCGGCGGCGCTGTTTGCACGCAACGTGGCCGAGGCCGACCTCAAGCAGTTTGCCGACGCAGACTTCGCGGCGCTGCCCGGCACCGGCGCGCCGTCCGCATCGAAGCCGACGTTCTACAGCGGCAACGTGCGCACCGCGCACCCGACCGCGGTGCAGACCGCGGTGCTGGCGTTCCCGACCGAAAAGAAGGCCGACGTCCAGGCACTCAAGTACGTGCTTGGCGGCCGCAACATCAAGTGGTCGAAGAGCTTCGGGCTGCTGAACGGCCTCGACGGCGTGAGCACCAGCGTGCACCACAAGGTGTACGCGGACGCGGGGCTGCTGTACGTGACGCTGCAGAGCAGCAGCGCCGAGAAGCTGAGCGCCGCGATCACCGACGCGGCGGCCACGATTGCCAAGCTCGGCAGCGGCGTCGACGCCCAGGTGGCCTCGAAGGCGGTTGCAACCGCGAAGTTCGCCGCGGCTGAGAAGCAGGGCACGCTGCACGGCTTCCTCAAGCCCGCGCTCGACGTCTCGAGCACCACCCCCGAGTCGATAGCCGCGGCGGCCAAGGCGCTTGTTGCCGGGCCCAAGGTGCTCTCCGTGGTCGGCAGGACGTTCGCGCTGCCCCACCTCGAGGACCTGTTCTAGGCGGATCCAAAAAATAACCATAATCTTACACTAAAGTATTGAGTGCGCATAGACGCGCGCACGCCATGATTTTTTTCAGAGGCTCCAACAGATTGTGGCGGCTGGCCCAATCAGTTAGTTAGAGGAATTGACGGAAGGGCACCACCAGGACTGGAGGCTGCGGAAACTCAGGTCCAGACGGATATAGGCTTGACAAAGACGTTTCATGATCATTCGGGTAATGCAAGTGTCCTCTGGTGCGCGCGGACTACAGGAATGAGTCTAATTAATGTTCTATGCGTTTATTAGGCGGTGGCCGCAGTGATCTTCGGCACCGGGAAGTACCAGTGGTATCCTGCGCGCTCGATCTCGACGTTGATCGGCTTGCTGCCGAGCTTGACCACCGTACTCACGGCAATGCTCAGCCCCAGCTCCGACCGCTTCAGCAGCGGGATCTCGTGGTTCGTCTCAGCAAGCTTCACCAGCGGCGCAAGCAGATTGCGCGCGGTGCGCGCGGCCACCCCGGCGGCGTTGAGCGCGACCTCCACGGTGTATTCGTTTGCGAGCTCCGTGTACTGGGGCAGGCTCAGCATTGCCGGCACGCCCACCGACTCGAACATCACAAACCGCAGCCGGAACAGCTGCTCGGCGTTGGCCCGCGCCGGCGGCGGCCGCAGCTTGTGCAGCGCAATCCACAGCTGGTACTCCGACATGCACATGTGCGAAAGCATCTGCGACTCCAGCTCGAGCGCGACCAGAAAGCTGTAGCCCGGCAGCTCCCGCGCGTTGCCGCCGCGCTGCTCGAAGTTCAGCCGCATGCGCCCCAGCTGGTCGAGCAGCCGCTGGCACAGGTGCTGCGCGTACCAGTACGTGTAGCCCATCTCTGCGTAGCTGAGAATCTCCGACTCAAACGCCATGAGCAGCACCCACACCATGACCTGCAGCTTCCGCATGTACGTCCAGCTCGACAGCTCCATTGCCGGCACACTGTCGGTCGAGTCCGGCACGCGGATGGTGTGGGCGCGCGGGCCGCCCGCCGCCGCGGCCATCAGCAGCTGGTCAGCATGGTCGGCCGCGACCTGGAGCCCGTCGAACGACAGAATCAGCGTGCTCAGCGCCTCGCGCATCCGGCACCGGTTCTGGCAGAACACCGTCAGCAAGTCGCTGTAGCACAGCGCTGCCTGCGACCAGAACTCGTCGAGGGCCCGCGCCTTCAGATCGGCGCCCGGCGGCGGCGTGCACTCGTTCACGTCGCGGTGGACCCACGACCTGGCGCTCTGGCCAAGAATCTCGGTCTCGCCGAC
>JAKTRO010000105.1:0-23409 GCA_030579755.1 Entelexis gropengiesseri | reverse complement strand
GTGAAGTTGCGCGCGCTGAGCGGCGTGGCCCGCGCCTGCGCCAGCGAGGGGCCGTTGGCCGGCCGCGGCGCCAGCGAGTACGGCGCGCTGGTGCTGAGCTCGCCGAGCTTCGCAGCAAGCTCCTCGGTCTCTTTGGCGGTCGCGGGGTCGCTGGCTGACGGCAGTACCTCGCGCGCCCTTTCTGCCGACACCTGCTCGGCCTGTCCAGCGTGCTCAGCCTGCCGGGCATGCTCAGCCCTCTTGGTCGTCTTGGCCTGCTTGGCCGGCTGCTCAACCTGTCCACCCTGAGAGGCCTGGGCAATCTGGGCAGCTTGGGCGGCTTGACCGGCTGCGAAAGCGGCCTGCTCTGCTACGTGGGCTTCATCGCCATGCTGAGCAGGCGGCGGAGCTTGGGACTGCGGCGGAACTGGCGGAACCTGCGGGCCCTGCGAGCCCTGCGAGCTTTGCGTGAAATGCTGCTGCTGCTGCGGAGGCTGCTGCTGCGAAGGCTGCTGCGGGTACTGGCCCTCGCTGGGCTGCGGGTAACCCCACGGCATGGATTGACCCGGAAGTTGACCCGGAAGCTGGCCCGGCAGCTGGCCTGGCAGCTGGCCCGGCATCTGAGGCATCTGCCCCGGCATTTGACCGGGCATCAGACCAGGCATCTGGCCAGGCATCATGCCAGGAACCGGCATCTGATTCGGTAGAGGCATCTGGCCAGGAGGAAAGCCGCCAAACGGCGCGCCCCAAATCGGCGGCATATCGGGCGGCGGCCCCTGTCCGTGGGGCATCGGCCCCATCGGCCCCATCGGTCCCATCGGCATCTGGCCCATCGGCGGCGGCATCTGGCCCATCCACATCGGCGGCGGCATCATCTGCCGCGGCATCAGCTGGTTCTCAAGCTCCTGCGGCGCCGCAGGACCCGACGCGTTGCGCCACATGTCGGCCAGCGGCTGCAGCGGCGGCATCTGCGGCTGCAGGCCGGCGGGCTGCGAGGCAGCCGCGGGCCCGGGGCCGCTCACGGCGCCCGAGCTTTCGAGCTCGTCTCGGTCTTCTTTGTAGTCGTACACACGCGCCTGCTGCTCGTCGATGACGGCATTTGGCCCAAAAAACGACATGGTCTCAGGTACAAGTGTTCGTCGTGCGTGGTTGAAATCCCGCGCAGCCCTGCTTTGTCACCAGCCCGGCGGCGGGCTGGTCCCGCAATCGAACAAACGCCCACTTTGGTTTGAAGTCTATATAATTCTAGTGGAGCCTCTCTATCAGACCTAGTGTGCACTAAGTTAAGGCAAATAAATATCGAATGGCCGTAGTGCCTTGACCCGCCGCGGCTCAGATAAACCATATAGCGGTGCCACACGCGAGACAGAGCCGAGGTACAGCGCGTTGGCAAGGTTGGCTGCATCTTTCAGCAACCATCAAAATTCCCGCAACCATCAAAATCTTAGCACCCATCGAGATTCCGGCGCCCATCAAAATCCCAGCCCTCGTCAAAGTTCAGGGCGCGCCGTCCGGATCCAGGGGCTCAAAGTAGTCGCGCTGTCTATATGCAAACGGAGCGGCTGGCAGCCCCTGCGGGTACTGCGTGGGTGGTGTGGCCGGGTGGGTTAGCTCCGCAAATGGCGAGGGACCCATGCTCATTGGAGCAAGCATATCAAAACTATCTGTATCAAGCAGCTGTGTATCCAGCGGGCCGGCTCGAGCAGCTGGAGGACCAGCCGGTCCATCGTGAAACGGAGCCTGCAAAGAGATCGGCTGCGGCCGCGGCGGATTGTACGGCAACCGATCCGGCGGGACGTCTAGCCCGACCATAGCCGCATTTACAGGGCCGTTCACGGGCCTATTCATAGGCCCATCAACAGACCCATTCACAGGGCCGTTTACAGGCCCACTCATAGGTCCATTCATAGGCCCATTCATAGGCCCATTTACAGGCCCCGACCGTGCCATATCGTTATCTCCGCTGCCCGCCCCGAGCGGCCCGCTGAGAGGCACGCCGTGCGAACCGAGAGGCGCGCTTTGCGGCCCAATTTGAGGAGCACTCTGCAGCCCATTGAAAGGCAGGCTGTGGCCACTATAGGCGGCCGGCCCAGGAGCAGGAGCCAGCTCATGCAGCAACGGTTCCTGCGACGTGCTCCTGCTCTCAAGAGGCGTCACGTTCCGTGCGAGCGCCCGTGGCCCCGCTGCAGCACCCTGAGCGGTCGGCTTCGACACAACCTTGAGTTCGGAATTGAACGCCGGATCGGGGGTGCGCGGCACCTTCGTCACAACAAGGCCGTGCTTGCGCTTTACGTGGACCCGCACACTGCCCCGCTGCGTGAACCGGGCATGGCACACCGGACACCCGAAGGGTCTCTCGCCAGTGTGCGTCCGCATGTGCACGTTCAGGTTCCCCGTGTGCACAAATGAGTGGCCGCACTCCTTACACACCATCGGCCTCACTCCAGAGTGTATCTGCTGGTGATACCTCAACCCTGTGTACTGTGCGAACTGCTTGTCACATTCGCTGCACTGAAAAGGCAAGTCCCCGGTGTGCGACCGCTCGTGCGTCTTGAGCTCGTCCTTGTGCGAGAATGTCTCGTTGCACTTATCACAACGGTGCTGCCGTGGCTCAGAGTGGAGCCGCGCGTGCCGTAGAAGCGACTGCCGAGACTTGAACTCCTTCTCGCAAACGTGGCACTGGTGCACCTTCCCCGCCCCGACGCCGGCTCCTCTATTTCGTGCGCTCGCCCTTCCATTCGTTTCCGTGCTCGGCGCAGCGGGCGCCGTCGTATTACCAGCATATGGACTCGCAGTAGTGGGTGGGTGCCCATAGTTGCTATATCGGAAGTCAATCAATGTATCAAAGCCTGGATCGAGAGGGGGCACATACATGTCGATAGGGGCAAAATCCGTCCCCTGCGTTTGTGGCTCATTCATCTGCGCCAGCGGGGCCGGTCCAGCGCCACTGTTGACAATGGCTGCCAACTCATCAAATGGATCATCATTCGAGTCCATCTGGATGCTCGACCGCCGGCGCAGACTACCAAAAAACCGCCGGCCGCCTCGCGTCTCACGCCTAAATCTGAGGGTTAGGTTATGTTTTATCTAATAACGAGATCATCGTGAGCGGAGCGGAGCAGATGCCGCCTAATGCTCGGGACCGAGTCCCCGATTTTTTTTTCAACGTGTGCGCCGATTGCACCGATATTTTATATCGATGCCCCATAATGCAGCTTTTATCTGACCTAGTCCTAAAACCCCTATCTAAAAAAACTTAGCTACTGATCTGAGCCGCTTAACCCCAAAACAACAAAAATATATTATTTACTCGGGTGCGATCGGAAGGTGCATAAAAGGGCTTCTGATAGGCGGACTCGTGATGGGCTTAGCTTCGCTACCGATTCTGACTCTGATCAGCTTGGTACTCAATGATGTTAGGGACGCTATCCGCTGTGTCCTCAAAAACTTGCAAAAAGGGATAACTTGATCAGTATCAAAAATATTAGAGAAAGCTTAATTGTAACTTATCAAAGAGGTGATTAGTGAAAGTGTAAGATATACCTGTATCATGGAAAACGAATGGGAAACCCCGCATCAACAGATGCTTTTAGAGTCCTAGCTTGTTCTTGATTCCGCAGCATACTCCGACTCCAGCATCGCACTTGCATAGCAGCAGCTGCTTCTTGCAAAGCAGGAACCCAAGCTTGCCCGATGATGCAACACAGGCGTTGTAGTCGTTGAGACAGTTGGCAACCGCGCCATACGTACCGCCCTGGTTGCCTCCTGAGCTCACGGTCTGCGTAGCAACATACTCACCACTGATATATCCAGTCACAACAATCTCGGAGCCCACGGTTGCAACATAAGTTTGCGGCGCCTCAGTAATTATCGACTCAATAGTTGGGAACGTCAGGTATGTGAGCACGGCCTCGCTGCTCACCACGCTCACCAGAGTGGTTGGTACCGGCGATGGGCCTGGGCCAAAATTCGTCTGGTTCGAAATCGCAACTACCGATCTCGTGGGGCTGGGCACGCTGGGCACGCTGCTCGGCCGACCCACAGTTATCGTTTCAACTGTCACGATCACGTTGGGCGATGTGACTGGCTGAGCCGTTTGCGGAGTCCCATTGATAGTCGTACTAGGAGGAGGCGTTACCACCACGTTAGCCGTACTGGTGATGGTTGTAGTGAGAATTCCAGGAGGAAGCGTGTTGGTGTTGATGCTCACGCTAATGATGGGCACGCTCGGGCTCGGCACCGTAGTCAACGATCCGGGTGCTGGTGGGCTACTCACAGGTGTCACCGACGAGGCAGGAGGCCCCGCGGATGGTAGAGATGACCGGGTTCCGGTAACTAGGGTGGTAAGAGGTGGTGGTGCTTGGCCAGAGGTCAGCGTCAACGTTATTGTCGATAGCAA
The DNA here is from genome assembly GCA_030579755.1 of Entelexis gropengiesseri. Taxonomy (NCBI): domain Eukaryota; kingdom Fungi; phylum Ascomycota; class Dipodascomycetes; order Dipodascales; family Trichomonascaceae; genus Entelexis; species Entelexis gropengiesseri. The sequence goes on along the minus strand of JAKTRO010000105.1, from coordinate 19,031 downwards.
AAGTGAGGTTGATGCCGGAATAGTGGTTACCGGAACCGTCGAACCGGGAATAGTGACTCCATTACTCGTAGATTCAGGTACGACCGTTCCTGGGATGGTCGTTCCTGGAATCACGGAAGTCACGCTCACGACCGTGGTGCTGGTGATAATCTGGCCAGGCGTCGAAGGACTACTAGTAGTAGGCTGAAGTGGCGACGAACTTAGAGAGCTCGCGGGTGCCGAAGAGCTCGGCAACCCACCGGAACTGGTAGGCGCCGCGGTCCCTGTCTCCCCGGGAGAAGAAGTAGATAGGCTTCTAGTACCCGTGATAACCGTTGCCAGCGAAGGCACGCTCTGGCCTGACGTCAGAGTCACCGTCGCTGTGGACAATACCACCGAAGTAGATGCCGGAATTGTCGTTATTGGAACCGTTGATCCCGGAACTGTGACTCCGCTGATAGTGGATTCAGGCACAACCGTCCCTGGAATGGTCGTTCCCGGAACAACTGATGTCACAGTTACAACCACTGTTGTTGTCACAACTTGGCCTGGAGTAAGCGTGGCCGGCAAAGATGACGATGCCGCTGAAACGGGAGGAGTGGATGAAAGCTGTTGAGAGGTAGTGCTTGCAGAGGTAGGCTGTGCTGGCGTACTAGCTACTCCCTCTGAGGACAAAGATCTTGATCCTGTAACCACAGTACTCAGCGACGGTAAATTCTGGCCAGATGTCAAAGTAACTGTCGCTGTAGACAATATCACTGAAGTAGATGCCGGGATCGTAGTTATAGGAACCGTTGATCCCGGGATTGTAACTCCACTGATTGTGGATTCAGGCACAACTGACCCTGGAATGGTTGTTCCCGGAACAACTGATGTCACGGTCACGATTACCGTAGTCGTAACAATCTCGCCTGGAGACAAAGTACTAGGCAGCGTTAATTGTGAGCTCTCAGATACCGCGGGCGTGGTTGATACCGCAGGCCGAGACGATACTGAAGGTGAGCTATTGGAATTAGCTGCTGGCGTGGCGGATCCACTGACTTCTTCAGAAGACGATAGAATCCTTGTTCCAGTAATTGCTGTGGTGAGTGAAGGTACACTTTGACCCGATGTCAGAGTTACAGTCGCTGTCGACAATATAACTGATGTCGATGCTGGGATAGTGGTCACTCCAACTGTCGAGCCTGGAACCGTGACTCCGCTGATCGTGGATTCAGGTATAACTGTTCCTGGAATAGTTGTTCCTGGAACGACCGAAGTCACTGTTATGACCACCGTCGTTGTAAGAACTTGGCCCGGCGTGAGTGTAGTCGGCAATAAAGACGGCGCGCTGACGGTAGATGCAGGCGCCGAAGATGGAGCACTAGTAATCTGGCTCGTAGGAATTGCTGTCGTACTCGCACCCTCGGATGAAGTGGTTCTCGTGCCAGTAATCACAGTGCTCAGTGGCGGGATGCTCTGGCCAGATGTCAAAGTTACTGTTGCTGTCGACAATATCACTGAAGTTGATGCTGGAATGGTGGTCACTTCAACTGTCGAGCCTGGAACCGTGACTCCGCTGATCGTGGATTCAGGTACGATTGTTCCTGGAATGGTTGTTCCTGGAATGACCGAGGTCACTGTTATGACCACCGTAGTTGTAACAACTTGGCCCGGTGTGGGAGTAGTCGGCAATGAAGACGGCGCGCTGACGGTAGACTCAAGCGCTGAAGATGGAGCACTGGATGTTATCGGGCTCGTAGGAATTGCTGTCGTACTCGCACCCTCGGATGAAGTGGTTCTCGTGCCAGTAATCACAGTGCTCAGTGGCGGGATGCTCTGGCCAGATGTCAAAGTTACTGTCGCTGTAGACAATATCACTGAAGTAGATGCAGGAATTGTAGTTATCGGAACCGTTGATCCCGGAACTGTGACTCCGCTTATAGTGGATTCAGGCACAACCGTCCCTGGAATGGTTGTTCCCGGAACAACTGATGTCACGGTTACAATCACTGTCGTTGTGACAACTTGGCCTGGAGTGAGCGTGGTTGGTAGCAGAGAAGGCCCAACAGACGATTCAGCAGGTGGAGTAGATGAACTCTGTGAAGACTCCCCAGTCGCTTGGGTTGCACCACTAGAAGTCTCAGTAGAAAGCGACGATGTAGGGGCGCTTTGAGAAGACTCTTGAACAGGGGGTGGCCCAGTAATCAAGGTGGTCAAAGATGGTTGGCCTTGACTCGGCGATTCAGAGGCAGTTGACTGGGCGCCACCTGGATTAGTATTGAAGATGGTGGTGATGATTGTAATCACTGAGGGCCCCTGAGTTTCTGCAGTAACGATAGACGTGGTGGTCTCTCCATGGCTGTTGGTCGTCTCAATTGTTGTCTTAGAACGAGTCGTTCCAAGAATCGTACTCGTCTCTACTTGCTGGCTCGCAAGGGTTCTCTCGCTGGTTGCTGGAGCCGTACTCGTCGGACTCTCCTCGGATCGCAAAGACGAAGGCGTGCTGGGACTAGCAGAAAGAGAAGTTTGAGTTAGAGTTTGGCCTCTTCCGTTGCCAGTTATTGTTGTCACAATGGTTATAACGGATGGTCCTTGAGTGGAGCCTGGAGTCTCTGTTTGCTCTGTCTGGCCATTTGTGGTCACAGTGTAGGAGGACGCGGGGAAAGTAGTGGCAGCAATTGTGCTTTGAATTGTGGAGGTCACCGGGCTAGAGGCTTGCTCGCTCGAGGCTGCTGACGATTCTGACGATGCCACTTGAGCAGAAGAGGCGGATTGGCCTTCTGTGACAAACTCGGTGACCGTAAAGACAGATTCCACTGTGCTTTCGGGTACCACACTGGGAGAAATTGTCGTGCCTGGAATTAGACTGCCACCACTGCTCGACGGCGGAATCGTAGATCCTGGAATTATTGTCGCCGAGGCAACGCTTATTGTTGTTACTACAGAAACCTGGACTCCTTTCGATGACGACGCACTGCTTGCAGTTTCCGGTGTTGGTCTACTTTCTAGAGTTTCGCTAGACCCGATGGCTTCGCTAGAACTCGGTATTTCTGAAAGGCTCCGGCTGCTGAAGGTAGAGCGGGGTATGCTTGCCGTTCCGGATGAGGCTGGCGTCTCGGTATTAGACGCAGCAGCACTGCTAGCACCGAATGTGACGGTTGTGAGGACAGTGAGGATTGATGGCCCCGTTGATCTCGACTCGGGAGTTGAGCTAGAGATGCTTTCACTGCTTTGAGCTGGCGTTGCTGGTGTCGACTCCTGTACAGTGGGGCTAACACTATTTGATCGAGCGCTGCTAAGTCTAGACGCTTCCGTGCCGGTGCTCAGAGGAGTGCCAACCGTGAACACAATAGTTCGAGTTCTAGTCACAATGGTGGTTGATCCAGCCAACGTTGTTCCAGGAATGGTGGAAAACAGTGTAGTCCCAGCCCGGGTAGTCCCTGGTATCGTTGAGAATACAGTTGAGGCTGGGACAATTCTAGACTCCACAGTCACGACCGTGGTAGTGTACACACCTGGTGGAAGTGTATTAGTGTTCACCGGGGGTGTCTCGCCAGATTGAATTGTCGAGGTCAAAACAGCCGATGATGATGCTGAATTTGTTATAACAGCTGTTGTGGTAATTGTGCCCTGAGTTGCCCTGCTACTCTCTGTAGCAGGAGTAGAAATACTCTCTGTCAATATCAGGCTTGAGGGACTCGATACGGGACTAGTAATACGCGACTCGGATGTGCTTGCCGTCTCAGTCCTCGAAACAGAAGGGGGGGAGGAGGAAGACGATGGGCTTTCCGAACTTGACCCCGGAACCACAGGAGGCGTCGAGGCTGGTGTCGAGACTGGTGTCGAGGCTGGTGTGCCAACTGTGAACGTACTCGTGATAGTTGTGACAAACACGTCTGTTCTAGCAGGTCTTGTAACACCAGGTACAGTGGAGAATATTGTAGTCCCTGCTCTTGTGGTGCCCGGAAGGGTGGAAAACTCAGTTGTTGCTGACCGAACTGAAGTGACAGTAACAACAAAAGTTGTCGTGTAGGTCCCAGGCGTCAGACCTGATGTCTCAATCGATGTTGTGAGAACAGACGCAGGTACAGAAACGCTAGGAGATTGTGAAGTCGATGCAGTCTTTGTAGATGGAGAGATCTCCAGGGTAGATTGCGGGGGTACCGACTCACTTGTTCTGGAGATCTGCGTATTCTCGCTAGCCGATGAGCCAGTCAGAGCAGACTGCGAGCTTGTGCTTGCTGAAGCAGGACCCGATGGCAGTGCGGCACTCGAACTGCTACTTACAGGGGCCGATGAAGCAGTAACACCAGGGGTGCCTACCGTAAATACTGAAGTCAGAGTAGTCACATACGTGGTGACGCGTGGAGGAACTGTGACTCCAGGTATAGTACTGAACAGGGTGGTTCCAGCACGAGTCGTCCCAGGAATGGTTGAGTACAAAGTTGTACCTGGGACCAAGGAGCTCAACGTGACAACATATGTGGTGGTATAAACACCAGGGGTCAGTCCGCTAGTGTTGATTGAGGTTGTTGGAATAGTCGCGCTTTGTGTCACCGAGGTGGGCGCAGTCGTTGGAGTCGAAATCTGCGAAGACGGACTGCTCGGTGATACTCGCTGGTTTGAGGAGGTGACCATAGAGGTTGTCTCACTTGCTACAGGCGGGCTCGTTGACAACCTACTGCTCGATCTCGGTGGCGTCACGGATGATGTTCTAGTCGAAGCGGCTGTCTCAGAAACAGAGCTGGGGCTGATCACGCTAACGATGGGCGTAACTGAGCTGCTTTCTGGACGAGTACTCGGGCTGCTCACTGACTCAAAGCTGCTCACAGGGCTAGTCTTTGATGTAGAAGTAGTGGGAACGGAGCTTTCCACAGAACTCGAGACTGTACTTGAAGAAGGTAAGATCGTCGACAGAATAGTGATGACGCTCTCGGATTGCGTTGTAGGAACCTCGGCAGTCGTTGGGGCGCTTGTTATCACGGACCCTGGAGGGCTTGTGCTTATTGTAGAAGCAACCGAGGTCGAACTACCCTGCGTCAGCTGAGTGCTAAGGATTGAGCTGCTGCTCACCTCAGGGGCCGACGAAGGACTTGAGCTAAAGCTCACTCTGTTGCTCTCAGATGAGATAGTGCTCGCCGTTGAAGGAACCAGGCTGGTCTGCTGCGAGGAGCTCGAGACAGAACTACTGCTTGTCAAGGGCGCTGACGAGGAGCTCGAGATAGAGCTCGTTATGCTGCTCTCAGTTGGACTGGAGCTCACGGTGGAAGGAACCAGGCTGGTTTGTTGCGATGAGCTTGAGACAGAGCTGCTCCTTGCCAGAGGTACTGACGAGGAGCTCGAAATAGAGCTCGCCCTACTGCTCTCAGTTGAACTAGTCCTCGCCGTGGAAGGAACTGAGCTGGTCTGCTGCGAAGAGCTTGAACTAGTGCTGCTGCTTACCGCGGGGGCTGTTGAGGGACTTGAGGGACTCGAACTTGAAGTCGCACTAGTCACTGAGCTAGCAGATGAAGGCGGTGTTACTGCGCTCGTCGTCCTTGTGGCAGATCCTGTCAAGCAGAGAGACACTTGAGGAATCGGGACGCCTGGACACGAAGAGGCTGATATTCTCGAATACGCGCTGACCGCCTGTGGTAGCTGAGAGTTAAGCTGGTTAATAGCTGTGATGGATGCTGCCGCTGCAGCGTTCGTTGAAGCTATTGCCAATGCTGATGATTCCGATGCCACAAGAGATACGATAGTGGGCTGCTCATAGAACACCACACATGACTCGAAGCTGAAAAGATCCGTGCTGCTAATTGCACATAAATTGTTACCCGAAGCACTTATTACCCCTAGTACCCGCTGTATCAAAGCAACACATGATGCAACTGTTCCAAATTCTTGTTCACCAGTCTGAAGATTTGGCACACATGGCAGAGTTGTTGTCTGCTGAGGTGGGGGAGATACTGATGAAGAGAGTGAGGATGGGACCAACGTACTAGAAGACGATGTAAACGGCGAGGTACCCTGGCCGGGAGTGCTACTTGTGAGACCAGAAGAAGTGGTGCCACTCGTCGTAACAACCCGGCTAGTTGACGATAAAAAAGGACTATTCGTGGTGACGGTAACTGTGGCAGGAGCACAAGTACTAGGTTGCTCACATGAGGATCCTGGTTGCGTAACCGTTAAAATTGATCCTGGGGCTGTGGGCTGGGTGACTGTAACTGTGGAAGCACCCGGTTGTGTGACCGTAACTGTTGCGGCAGGTCCAGCGGGCTGAGTGACCGTTACTGTGGCAGCAGGTCCACCCGGCCGGGTAACTGTGACACTCGCAGCAGGACCAGCAGGTTGAGTAACAGTCACCGTGGCAGCAGGACCAGCAGGCTGAGTTACCGTGACAGTTGCCCCAGGGCCGGCAGGTTGAGTGACTGTGACAGTCGCAGCAGGACCTGCAGGTTGAGTTACTGTCACTGTAGCTCCGGCTCCACCAGGTTGGGTAACTGTCACCGTGGCAGCAGGACCAGCAGGCTGAGTTACCGTGACAGTTGCCTCAGGGCCAGCAGGTTGAGTGACTGTGACCGTCGCAGCAGGACCAGCAGGTTGAGTGACTGTCACTGTAGCTCCAGGCACACCCGGCCGCGTAACTGTGACGGTCGCAGCAGGCCCCGCAGGCTGAGTGACTGTCACTGTAGCTCCAGCTCCACCGGGTTGAGTAACTGTAACAGTCGCAGCAGGCCCTGCAGGTTGAGTGACTGTTACTGTGGCTCCAGCCGCGCCGGGTTGAGTGACTGTCACCGTGGTAGCAGCAGGGCCAGCAGGCCGAGTCACTGTGACAGTTGCCCCAGGGCCAGCAGGCTGCGTAATGGTAACGGTGGCTCGTGGACCAGCTGGTTGAGTAACCGTCTCAGTTGTTGGGCGGAAAACGGTCTGTCCCGGCACGCTTACTATCTCTGTAACAGGAACAGTGACGGGGACGCGCTCGGTGATTACGATCTCACTAGGTCCACCAGGAGCAGTGTTTCGAGGGGCACAGCACTCAGCACTGAGGACACTAGTGGCGGTTTGCACCGACCAATCAGGAAGGGTGGCCGAAAGATATGCCGTTACAGGGCATTCAGAGAGACTTACTTCGTATTGGGTCGTGTAAGTAAGCTGGATAAACTTGAAGTAGTATGGGAACTCAGCAGTGACAGTTTCACAGCAGCCCTCGCACACCTGGTTTCCGCTGTTGGGAATCCCGTGGCCTTTGTGAAGCCAGAACCAAGCATGCGCGGGCTGCAAGAGAGTGGCTATACTTAGCCAGGTTAAAACCGCGAAACTTCCCATGGCTTTCTAGCAGCGCTTGGAATGCTCGTGGTCTAGAATGCGTGTGAGAAGCAAATGCTCTGAATGGAAACTAGCTGCTTATATAGACCGGCAAACGATGCAATATTCGAAACATGGTCGACGCATTGATTACAATCGCGCGTCAATGCTAGAAAGTCTATCTGTGGCACCGCGAGGTGACTCGATGGATCATCAATGGCAATAATATCCTCTCAATGCGTTCCCCCGGCCGCGGTTGTATGGCATGAAAAGTGTCGCGGCTTAGTATGGGATGTTATATGAGAGTAGAGACAGATCCATAAGGCGCTGAAAACACAGCTGGGCAGTGGCAACCAGTTCTTCGATGCAATCGTGCTGCTGCATGTACCTTGTGAGTTAATCTCCACACACGAGGGTATGGAGGCTGCGGGCATGGCACCTTGTCCTGTATAACCCGGTTAGTACCTTATCATGAGAGTCTCGAAGAAAAAGCGTATATAGCGATGTATGAAAAATACCGAATAGCAAGGCACGCTCTTGGTCGTACGTTTGTAGTGAGTTCTAGTCTACCGCGCCGCATGGGTGACGCAGTGTACGATCGCCGGTGATGCTTCCCCGTCTTCGGCTCGCGCGCAAGGAGCATGTGACCAGCTTCTCTGGCTGCCTTGCATGAAGGCTTCGCGTGTATCATTTTGGTTGATGTGCGGCGCGCGCTTAACCGGGACTGCGCATTATGAGAGGCGCAGGCACCATTGCGTGACACGCTCTGGTAGCTTGGATTCTAATTGAGAAAATGAAAACTGCAAATATTAGCGCTCAAGAAATTAATGACAGCATATGGATGATAATATATAGAAAATGATCAGTTAGTCTGCCCCGCGCCCCCTCTTCCCTTGCAGTTTCGCGGCGCTTTCAGGGCACCAGCTAGATCTTTATCGGTTGTGTGCGCCACGCGCTCGCGGAGTCACTTCTCCACACCTTTCAGGCCGCAAACCCGCGATGTGTCAGTGGGGTGGGCCCCGTGTACGGCTTATTTGCGTATCGAGAAAATCGCACTTATCGATTTTAGATTGCGAATACATATGTACAAAAAGTAAACAGATCTATTTTGAGAACCACTTCTTCAGCTCGTCCTCCGCACGCTGGGACTCAGCATCAACGTCGACGGCCTCAAGCTTGCTGGGCCCATACTTGGCGACCATGACGGCACCGAACTCCTTCAGTGAGCTCACGCCAAGGACCCAAAATGTCGAGCTTAGGCCGAGTGCGAATAGGGACGTGCATAATAAGGTCGCATCGCCAACTGCCCGTGCAGCATCCCTCATCGGGTTGAATTTTGGCGGCATATGGTTCGGGTCAAACCGCTTCGGTGTGTATCTTCGAGCCAGAACCGAGCGGCGGCAGACCAGCGCGCTCGCCATCGCTGCCGCGGCCGAGGCCACAACGACGAGGCCTGTTGTGCGGAAGTTGCGTTGGTTATGTTCACGCAGCCTATTGCGGGCCTGCTCCTCAGCCGCTGCCTGCTCTGCTCGCCGCTTGGCGCCGTCGTCCCACGGCCACCACATTCTCGACGTCAAGATAGTCTTAATAAGAATGTCAGCCAGGTTGACGGGAGAGCCAAGTTCGTTTTTCAGAGCGCGGCTCTCAAGCACTGCGCGCTTTGTATTCCCTAGAAAAGTCTTTAAACAGACTTTGGACATATGTCTTAATGGGTCTGTCTACATACATTTCTCTGTCCCGGACACACTGCGTATGTACTGTTACACTAGTATACGGCTGTCCGAGGCCATATTTTGGTCCTAATACCATATTTTGGCCCTACGCAACTTGAATTAGTGAAATCTCTATACAAAAGTGGGAGCATAGCCAGCTCACGGCGAAAGTACCTGGGAAACCCTGCACGCACCCAACCAGCGGATCACCAAACTAATATAAAATTAAAGGATGGATCCGGGATATTCCCAGTAACAATGAGCAACCGGGAGGCGATACGGCAGTGCGAGGACATCATTATGGCGCTCGAGGCGTGCCAGAGATCAGCGAATCTGTTCGAAAAGGCTGCTGGGAAGTGTTTCGACCTCGAGAAGGCGGTGCGGATGTGCCGGCACGAGGCGCGGCTGGAGAGCCGCCGGTCGCACGCAGAAAAGGCGCTCGCGCAGCGGAAACGCATTGAGGAGCGCTGGCGCCGCATCGAAGCAGGCGAAGACACCGAGTGACGGGCTACTTAGTGCTCGGCGCGGTCAGATCGAGATTCCCAATCGGACTTCCAAGCCTGGGGTCGAGGACTAAGAAAAACTGTGATCTACGACGCTATAAAAGAGCACTGAGCCGCCCAACCATGTATATACGAACCCAAAATGCCAGCTTACCACAGTAGTGCTCGCAATGCTAGTGCTCATAATGCTAGCGCTACCCGCGGATGCTAGCATCCTCACCTGCGCACCTCGATGCTAGTCTGTACATAATTCCATAGTAGATCCCTACAAGATTCGACGCGCCGGGGTTAAACGCCAGGACTAGTCCTGTCGGGTCTTCAGCAGCCGCTTTGTGACCTTGCCACTCTTCTCAATGACATACACCACGCCACCCCAGCCGCTCAGCGCGTCGCGGTCCATCGCGGTCGTGAGCGTCTGCGACACCGTTTCAAATAGCTCGTCGGGGCCCAGGTTCGGCTCGTACAGCGATTCGGCCATGCCGTACAGCTGGTCTGTGGCAGTGCCGGAAACAACGAAGTCCTTGGCGACGTCCATCGAGCCGATGGAGTCGAACGTGCAAACGAACGGCGCGCCAGTTTTGCTATTGATGCCGGCCACAACGGGCCCCACAAACCACGGGCCAAAGCGGCGCGAGTAGAGCATCGACGACACAAGATGCGCCGCTGTCTCGGGCTCGAGCGAGCGTTCCTCGCGCAGCTCGTAGAGGTTCGTGCGCTTCCGCAGCTCGGTACTGACTGTCTGAATGTCAGTCGCTAGCCCGGTAAGCGCAATAAACACGCCCCCGTACGCGAACACCTTTTCGAAGTCACCGCTCACGCCCACGCTCTGCAATCCGAGGCGCAGGTCGCTCGCTATCGCCACACAGTCCTTGCCAATCATGGCGACTGCGCTGCCGCCATTAATTTCACTCGGATTCGACATGCCAGGTCGTTACTCCGTTGCTGGTAGTTCGCGCTAGTTAGAGAGTGGGAGGCGCTGAGCAGATGGTTGGGGGGTTAGGTTAGCTCCACACGTCTCGAGGCGCACGACCACAGACCGATTGTTTATCACTCGAGCGCCAAGTGGCAAGGACTAGTTCTTTATAGTGCCAGAATTAGCACTGACATTAATATTGAGAAGATTGAGATAGAGGTCGAGCAATTGTAGGGAGGCGAGCACGACCAAAGTGCCTTATATAGCTGAAGTTTGAAACCACGAACCGCGAATCGAGACTTGATGGCCGGCCAATTGTCATACGAGCTGACATTCACCTGTATGGTCGTGAATATGTTATCTTGAATCAATCTTCACAATCACCAGGCAATGATTCGAAAACGAACGCGTCAGGGCTGAAATAAATGCGCAAGCACATTTAACAACTTGTGTAAAAGTCCAAGTTCATGGCCCACCGCATCAAACTCAGCAGCCTCACAAAGCAACTCTCAGCTATTACTTGGGGTTGGCAAGTGGTTCCGCGCGGTGTGCCACGCCATGGGGATAGGTTACAACTGGGTCCACCAGTTCTGTGTCCATCGCGCTCGTGAGTAGGTCAAGGGTACGTGTTTCATCTTTTTGCCGCGTCGCTTAGTTTGCTGATAGTCTTGATCAGATTGTCTCGATTTAGCCATGCGATCAAAGTCGATAGTGGCTCCTATTGGGCTCTTGGTCGTGATCGTTTTGTCGATTCCGGTCCTGCAGAAATACAGGTCGCGCCAGGGATTCCAGGAGGTAGCCCAGCCTATCGCGGAGAAGGCCCCTGCCACTACGGGTGAAAATGGATTCCCTGATGAGGACCTTCGGGTATCGCGTGGTACTTCTAATGTTTGGGAAGTCGCGGATGCGTCAGGTACCGCGGATTACGGAGACGTGCTGTTTGAAGAGACGCGCGATGTTTTCGTGCTGCTCAAGACCGGCGCGGAAACAATGTGGGATCGCGTTCCGGTGCATTTCGACACCACCTTCAAGCGCTACCCGTTCCATGCTATCTACTCGGACCTGGGCTCGGTTATTAATGGCCATGAAGTCATCGACGTCTTGCAGTTCTTACCAGAGGTGGCTTTAAATAGCTTCGAGTTGCTGGGATACCGCGCACGCCGTGCCAATGTGGATGGCCACTGGGGATGGGGGCCCTCCTCTGGGGTTAATCTGCCTATCGAGGAGAAAAATAAGGCCGGCTGGCTGCTTGACCGGTTCAAGAATATCCCTGCGTACATTCATGCGTGGCAGACCACAAAGGGAGCGATGAAGTGGTATTTCATGATCGATGGTGACACCTACATGACGTCCTCTACGTTCGCAGAAGCTATCAGGAACCGCGATCCTGACGATATCTGGTATCTAGGCAAAGCACCACCGGATACAACATTCGCCCACGGAGGCTCTGGGATCCTGATGAGCCGGGGAGCCATGAAGGCTATGTTTCACAATTATGATGACTACCAGTACCACGAAGAAGTCCTTAGAAACGGTACGAACAAGGCTTCGGATGACTGTTGCGGTGATAGCGTATTTTCTTTCGAGTACGAGCGCTTAACTGGGAAACAAGCTTTGGATACTCTGGAGCATACGGGTGACAGCATGTTTCAGGGCAACTCCAAGTACAACACCAAGCTCACTTTAGAGAAATGGTGCACACCTGTTGGTAGTTTCCACCACATCAGTGCGTATGAGGCTCAGGAGCTTTTCCAATGGGAGAACATAGCCGCCAATCGCAAAGCTGCTCGCGGTGACAAAACTCCTTTGTCTTACGCTGACTTTTATGAGGACATGCTTGAGCCGTTTCTCACCCCTCGCCATGAGTACTGGTCTATTGAAAAAGTCGGCGTTTACCCCGAGATTCAAGTGGATTACACCGAAGGTGGTTTGGAAGAAGTTTTCGATCAGGGGACTAAGCTTGATCCCGTCAGCTCCGAGACAGACTGTTCTCGTGCATGCGAACTTAAAGAGGGCTGCTTGATGTGGGAGTGGGAGCAGGGCATAAAGTGCCGCCTCTCTATTGATGAGATTGCTTTAGGGATAGCGTACAACGAATATCACCCCCACTGGAAGGAGGGTTCGGTGAAGCGTGTCGTGGGCCATATGGTTGACAGGATAAAGGCCATACACGAGGGCTTACCGTGCAAATCTGGAATCGATCATAAGGTCACACCAGGTTGGTATTATGACAAGTTGTCCGAGGCAATAGATATCAAAAATCCTGTGGCACAACTCAAGTCCCGGCCGCTGAATGTCGGTGCTAATTGAAGAGCTCCCGATGTGCGGAGTCAGGTGACGCCGATACCATATATGTATTCAATATCTTTTTGTTCAGCAGATTCCATGAGCTAGTTTTAAGCTAGCTATGAAGACTTTCGCAGGAATGAAAACGCCCTCATGTCAAAGCTCCACTCTGTTGACGAAGCATTATCGTAGCAGCCTTCGAACTTCTGCCAGACCACGCTGCTACACCTCAAGATGAGCTCCACGCGGCTCATGCCTCAATTGGCCTCTTCTTCAATTTTTTTAATTTAATCAGTTCGGCCTTTTAAAGGCTCAGAAATAACCGGTTCGCAAGTTTTCTCCAATTCACAGCGGTCTTGGCATGGTGTTGAGAAATAAGAGAAGCTCGCTTTTGATTTTGCACTATCATCATCAGCTTGCAGGAGGATGATGTGGGTGTATCGATCGTGGTTAGGGTATATCGGTACCGGGGTAAGCGATGCCTCACCTAAGCACCTCGAAGCGAATTAAACGAAGGAGAGTGATCACCAACCCACAGAACAGCCTCTTGTTGGCTTCTACGGGGTCACTTGATAGATGCGCTACAGAGGAATCTTTGTGCCGGTTCTCCTCCTGGCGGTTATCGTCTTTTCCGTGCCGTTATGGAGCAAGTACAACCCGCATCACTTCCTATCTCGCGACTCCTTAGCTTCAAATGCCCACGCGTCACATCGTGATGTGCCACCAAATCATTTTCCGAGTGAGGAGCAAAGGAACGCGCTCGGTACTGCAAACGTTTGGGAGACTCTGGAATTGACTTTAGACGGGTCTGGGGGGGATGAGGTCCTTAATGAGGCGGCCTTGCACAGCGTATTTTTGCTGCTCAAAACCGGTGCCGAGACAATGTGGGGACGGATCCCAGTACACTTTGACACGACCCTCAAACGCTATCCAAACCACCTGATATACTCTGATCTGGGCGCGGTGATCAGGGGGCAGCAAGTCATTGATGTCCTCCAGTACCTGCCGGAATGGGCCCTGAACAATGACCACCTACTTGGCTATCGAGTGCGACGCGCGAGCGTGGACAACCACTGGGGCTGGGGACCGTCGTCCAAGCTAAATCTTGAAGACGTTGGATGGAAGCTCGACCGGTTCAAGAACATACCTGCATTCTTGCATGCCTGGAAAAGCACAAACGGCGAGATGCCGTGGTACCTCATGGTAGACGATGACACGTATATGCTTTCGACAACTATAGCTGAAGCAATTGGCGGGCGGGATCCAGACGAGATCTGGTATTTGGGCCATGGGGTTGGTTGGAACCCAGTATTCGCCCACGGAGGTTCTGGGATTCTGATGAGCCGCGGCGCCATGAAAGCCGTTTTCCAGAGCCCTAACGACTCCCAAAGCCACGAAGAGCTCTTGAATGATTTTGCTGTTCGCGCGCAGACAGATTGTTGCGGAGATAGCGTTGTGGCCTACGAATTCGAGCGTCTCACCGGCATCCTGCCGGAAACCAACTTCGAGATGCAGGAAAATGGTTTATTCCAGGGAAACCCGAAGGCCACTATGAGGCTCACTCAAGAAAAATGGTGCACGCCCGTCGGCAGCTTTCACCACATCGATGGATACGAGGTTCAGGAGCTATTTGAGTGGGAGCACGTTGCCTTAGACCGCAAAGCAGCTATTAATGATACCACTCCCCTGGTGTACGCAGACTTTTACGAGGACTTCATTCAGCCATTCATATTGGACCGCCATGAGCAGTGGTTCTTCCCGAAAGCGAACATGGACTACAATATAATGGACTACATCCAAGATAGCGCCGACATTCCTCAAATCGATGACAATGAGCCACTCGACCCTGTGGGCATCGAGAGGCATTGCTTCCGCCTATGCGAGCACGACAACACATGCCTGGCATGGGAATGGCACAAGGATGTCCAGTGCCGCTTGTTTCTTGGGGAGTTCGTGCTAGGGACAGCTCTCAACGTATACTCTCCCATATGGGTGGATGGCACTGAGATAGTCGCAGGCCACATGGTAAGTCGAATTGAAGCCATCCATGCGAGTTCGTCATGCCGTTCTGAAAATCACAATAGTTCATCCACTAAAGCTGGATGGTTCTACGACAGTGTCGCGCCACAGCCACGTGTGTATGAGCTCAAGTCCCATCCTCTGAGAGCTGTATTAACCCAAAATGCGGCCGAGACCTGAAGCTCAAGTTATCTTTGAGGCGTCAAGTCGCTACGTGTGAGGATTGGCCCTTTTGATTAATATGGCCTTTATTGATCCATTCCGCTGCGGAACGCTTCTTACAACCCCTTTTTTATTGTTTATTAAAAGGTAGTTAAATTATACATCGAAAAAGAGCCCCCTAAAACAGCCATTTCTATTAAAATCTGTGCAGGACAAACCATGGCCGCGCACTGTGTATGTGATTAAGCGTCACAAATAGCGGTCAACATCGAGGCTGAGATTCCTGGCCATTTTCGAGCACAGGGACATTGGCTTAGTTCTTTAGCAGCGAATGCGTTAGTGTTCGGATGTCCCAGATTTATGTGGGCAATCTTGCTGCCGAAGTCGATGATCAGCTTCTGTATGAGCTGATGCAGCAGCTATCGCCGGTCGTCAGTGTCCAGCTCCCAAAAAACAAGGCGACCAGAAAGCATCAAGGATATGGGTTTGCGACATTTGCTAGCGAAAGTGACGCCGACTATGTAATTAAGCTTCTTCAACACACCCCTCTCAAGCTGTACGATCGGCTCATCAAGGTCAACCGTGCCCAAAGAACAACACAAGGCCAAGATAGCTCCACAAGGCGATTATATGTGGGGAACCTCGACCCAGAGCTGATTTCCGAGGAGGCTCTGGCTCTCCCATTCGCGCGGCTCGGGCGCGTCCTGGAGGTGGAAATTCCTCGCGACGAATCGGGTAAGCCAAGGGGGCATGCCTTCGTCACGCTCCCGAGCGGAGCTGCAGCAGAGGCAGTAGACCAGCTCAATGGACAGTATCTTATGAATCGGGTCTGCAAAGTCGAGTTCGAAAGGGTGCAGTAAGTCTCCGAGCGGCGACATGCACAGCATTATCGTTAAAAAATTTATTTTTCTATGTAAGCTTGGTTTTCGCAAGGGGGCCAGGCATGAATGGGATCCGCCGGCACCTAGAAACAAAATTACTTCAATAAATAGAGCACTTTTAGCGCCGTGCTAGCGCAAATGTCAGAGCCGGTGTCAGCTTGTTGCCGTTTGAACGACTTTTTTAACCGCCTGGCGACCACCGTGCATAGTGTGACCAACAGCAGAGCCCATGAATACGGGGAGTTGGCTCATGTACCAGACCTTGGACTTGGGCTGCTTGAACCGCACCTTCAAATGGAGCTTGCCCGCGCTCTGCCAGACCTCGTGAGGAACCCGAGCAGGTAGTTTACGGCCGTACAAGCACTGGTCGCACAGCCACATGCCAACCACGAAGCTGCTTCGGTCCAGCGTGCCGTCCTTGTTTGTGTCCACGAGTTCCCAAATCTCCGCTAGGGTCTCTTCCGGCAGCTTTGATCGCCGCCACAGCCGGCTAACAACATACCCATGAATATCCTCCGATTGCTTCTCGAGGTCCTTCTCAAGAGATGATGCAACGCTTTCCAAGTCGTCTACCATTTCTCGCAGCTCGAGATCACGCTCTTCCAGATCGTGGTCGTGCTCGGTATGGGCTTCGTCCATGCTCACGACGCTCTCGGGACTGATATCGCGATCGATGTCCTCCGATTCCACCGCATCGAGAAGGTCTTCGAACCTCTCCACTTTGATGTAGTCTGGCCCGCGAGACGCTCGCGAGCTGGGGCTGCCAATCGAGCTCGAAACCGAGACGGCATATGGATTAATCGTGAGCTTGCCGCTGCCGTGCTCGGCGTGTCCAGAGTCGTCGCGGGAGGCGGGGTCGTGGAACTGCATTGGAGAGGAGCGTGCCGGTGACGCCGGCGGTAGTGAGCGCGACGCCGAGTCGGTGCTTCCTATTGATTTCTGGCTGGCCTGATCGCTGGCCCCCTCCCGTGTATAGAGGTGAGGGAAGCGGCGAGCGACGGCGGCATGCCACAGCTCTTCATACCGGGGATTCAGATAAAGGAAAGGTAGATGCGTTGATCGATTAGCGGCCCAGAGCTTTTCGTAGCGCCGGCGTTCGATGTCACTGAGGTAGTTTGAGTCCTGGTGGTTTTTCCAGGGCTTGTCTTGATTAAAGCGCTTGTTGCGCATGGACCGGCCACGCAACGTATGCAAAGTGTGCGGCATGGGTTCCGTTCTAGAGACCGGAGCTGGGCCAGCCAGTCCGGGCTTGACGTATGTAGCCGATGGGCCGCGCGGATGGCCCTTCTGCGTCACCAGCGACTGCGGGAGACTCTCCACGCTACTATTAACGCCTCTTGAACCATCTTCAGCCGGCCTTGTGGCGGTTGAGGCAGTTGAGGCGGGAGCGCCAGGAGCGGTGGGGTTAGTAGCGGCAGTGGCTAGAGCGGCAGAGGCTGGCTTGGGAGTGAGCCCCCGCTGGCGATTCAGGACGTTCTGCGTCCAAGACTTCCACCTCGGCACTGCCTTAGTCCCGGCCTTTGCCGGCTGAGACTTGGCGGATGCTGGCGACAACGACAGCTGCGTTCTTCCCGAGCTCTCTGAGCCCGTGGTTGGCGTGATGGGGGTAGCGGCCTGGGTTGAGGATTGTGTCGAATGCGATGCGTCGGTAGAGTCTGCTGAGTATGCGGTTCTTAGCGGCACCGATCCGAAGTTCTGGACCGACGATGACGGAGTCATCGGGGTGTTGGGCTCCGAGTCGCCCGAGTCCTCGCCTTCCTGCATGACCTGCCATGGCCGCACCGTGCTGGGAATTGAGGGCGCTCCCGAGGCGGGGTCCGACACCGCATTATGCTGCGCAGCTGAGGCGGTAGATACGGCACTGTCCGAAGTCGCGACCCGCTGGAGCGGCGGCCTGCTGCGCTTCGTCACGGGCGCCGACCAATGCGCAGCTGGGCGGTACCATTTCATGAGCTCGCGCCGCGATGTTGTTTGCAGCGCGTTCTGCACGGCGAGGTTCACCTGCATATGGATGCGGGCCATTTCAGACTCCGCCTTGCCGCCAGCTGCGAGGGCGGCCCTGAGCGCGTTGGCCTTTCGCGTCTCTTCATTGAGGTCCGACACGGGCTGCGGCGAGCGGCCGTACGCGGACTCCGACGTGCGCGCGGCCTGAACTGGCGCCGACATCTTCGACGTCGGGGCGGTCGACGCGGCGTCGCTGGCGTCGCTGGCGCCGCTATTCACGCTGCGAAAGCTGGCCGAGCTCGTCATCTTGCTGACGATCTTCTCGAGCTCGGCGGCCTGGACCTCCTGGTTGCGCTCGCCGGCGTCGCGGACCTCCTGGCGCTCGTTCATCTCGCGCTTCAGCGCCTGCGACAGCGAGCTCACAAACTTCGACGACAGCGGCTCGCGCGGCGAGACAACAATTGGCGACGCCACGCTTGCCCGGGCCGCCGCGCTCGCCGTGCCGGTCCGAGCCGACAAGTCTGGCGCCGGCAGCCCGCCAAACTGCGGCTGCGTGCGGCGGAGAGCGCGTGCTTTGGCCGTCTGTGCTGGCGTGCTCGGCTTGGCTGCGGGCGCTTGCCGCATCTGGACGCTGCTCGCGTCGGCGCCTGAGCCGAGCGGCCTCACCGCATCGGCCTGCGACACCGAGGACGACCGGCGCGAGGCAGCAGAGGATAGCACCGAATCGGTTGACCCGCCGGCCTGCGACGCGCCCTGCGACGCCGCGCTGTAGGCCGATTCCACAGACTCACGGCGCGGCGGCGAATTAATGGCCTGAGTGGCCGCCGCAAGCGATATCGACATCTGGGACGAGCGGTGGTGCTCAAACGCCGGGCGGGCCGCGCGCGGCGAGGACACCCCCGAGCCTGGCTCGGCGTCGCTGCGCCAGGGAGCCGATCCCCCGGCGCTTACGGGGCTTTGCTGGGACGCCGAGGGCAGCGACCGCATCGACGACGACCGCGATGACGACAAGTTGGAAGGCGGTGGGATTGCGATGTTCGGCAGCGCCGGACCCGGCTTGGTTGGCCCGGTTGCATACCGTCCGCTGGGCGGTTTAGGCGAGAGCGCCTGGGTTGCCGACTGGCGCGCGGTTGGGTGCGGACTAATCTGGCGGTTGGCCGGAGCACTGTTTCCAGTCACGCTGCGCCGTCGTGGCGCGCCAGTGCTGGCATTCTCGGGTCCGGCCGGGCTCGTTAGCGCGGATCTCGCCGCAGAACCAGGTCCAGCGGCAGGACCAGCGGCAGGTCCCGCCGCGGCCGGTCCTGTGGCAGCCGATCCTGCGGCATCCGGTCTTGCGCGTGGTGCGGAGCCCGCTGCGGCGGCG
>JAKTRO010000104.1:0-24098 GCA_030579755.1 Entelexis gropengiesseri | reverse complement strand
CGCGTCCCGGAAGTACCGCGACTCGAGCGCCTGCGCCGCCGTCACGCGCTTCAGCGGGTCCATCACAATCATCGCCCCCAGCAGGTCGAGCGCCTTGTCGCTGGCCGCCGAGAACAGCGCCTGCAGCTGCGCCCGCGTCGGCGGCGGGTGCCGGATCTGGAAAGCCCCGGACCGCTGGTACTCCGGCAGCGTGTCGACCCGCGGCCACTGCGCGGGGGTCGGCGTGCCCAGCGCCTTGAACGTGATGTCGAGCTGGCTCGCGTCGGTCTGCCCGGCCAGGTACGGCACCCGCAGCATCATCTCGGCAAAAATCATCCCGACCGCCCAGATGTCGACGGCGCCGGTGTAGTGGCGCGCGCCAAGCAGCAGCTCCGGCGCGCGGTACCACCGCGTCACCACCGTCGGCGTCAGCCGCTCGTGCGGCGCCAGCGCCATCGCGCGGCCCAGCCCGAAGTCGGCAACCTTGAGCTGCCCGTCCGGGGCAATCAGCAGGTTCGACGGCTTGAGGTCCCGGTGCATGATTAGGTTGCGGTGGCAGTGGTGCACCCCGCGCAGCGTCATCAGCAGCCACGACTTCACGTCCGCCTCGCTGAACACCAGCTTCGTGTCCTTGATCAGCACCTCGAGGTCCGACGGCAGAAACTCGAGCACAAGGTTCAGGTTGCCCTCCTCCGACACAAACACGTCCAGCAGCTCAATCACGTTCGGGTGCCGCATCTCCTGCAGAAACTTGACCTCCCGGATCGCAGACATGTCCAGCCCGTCCTTGAACTCGTTCACCTTGATCATCTTCACGGCAATCCGCGCCTGCGTCGCCGTGTTCTGGCCCACATAGACCTCGGCATACGTCCCCTCGCCGACCTTTTTCTCCTTGGTGTACCGCACGGCCACGGCGGTGGACATGGCTGAGCTAAGACCGGGTGGTGCCCATTTAAATGCACGCCCACATAAATGCACGATAATCCGCACCGGAGGAAAAAAAAACGCCCGCTTTAGCAGATCGACATTTCAAGAGCATAATATAATTTTAAAGCTAGCTAGGCCGACCAGCTCAGCCCGGAACCCAGGAAATACCATGCTCTAAATAACTAAGGTCCCGGGCTCACTCCGTCGAAAATCCTCGGCCCTATTTAGTCCTGGCCCTCCAGAAGCGTGAAAACTGGCGCGTTCAACTTCTCGCGGCCCTTGAGGAACAGCAGCTCCTTGAGGAACACGTACTCAAGCACCTCGGCGCCGGCCTGCTCGGCCAGATTACCCGCAGCCGCAGCCGACCCGCCCGTGGCAATGATGTCGTCAACAATCACGACGCGGTCGCTCTTGCTGAGCGCAGACTTCTGCAGCGCAAACGCATCCGAGCCGTACTCCTTCTCGAACGACGCCGTGTACAGCTCGCCAGGCAGCTTGCCGGCCTTGCGCACAGGCACAAACGAAATGCCCATCTGCAGTGCAAGCGTGGGCCCGAACAGGAACCCGCGCGCGTCCAAACCAATGATCACCGTCGGCTTCAGCGGCTCGATGTGCTGCCGAATGCCATCAATCAGCATCTGAAACGTCTTGGGGTTCTGGAAAATCGGCAGAATGTCTTCAAACAGTACACCCGGCTTCGGGAAGTCCGGATACGCGGCTAGCGCCTTGTTCAGCTCCGTGCGGATCTCCTTCAACGACGACATTTTTTTATAGTGGATCTGCTGCGAAGTGGATGTGAGATAACCACCCTGGGCAAGGGCGCACGATACGCCAGTGTTGGAGCCCGCGGGCTCCGTGCCCGGCGCCAGTGCCCCACTGCCAGTGCCCACTGTCAGTGCCCGCTGCGGACAATTGCGTGCCGCTCGCAGTGATTCGTTTGACACACTCCGCCTGATCATCATTAAATAACTGAAATAACTGAGATAACTGAGGAAGAGGTTAACCTACAGGGTATAAATACTACTTTTTCATCAACAGCCTCTAGCGGATCACAGTAAGGTACTCCCGCAGCGCATTCCTGATCGCAGTCAGCTTACTCGGAAGTTGCAGACGCTGGAAATGCGCCGCCTGGGAACTCACCAGTGCATCGGCTATTGTCCAGGAAAACACCTGGTGCTGATCTGTGATCATGCCTACTTTGGACCCGTTCTCGTATACCACTACCTTGTTGTGGTTTCTGAAATTGAACTGCACCGAGCCGTCCGTTAGTACGAACATGATATATTCCGGCGCCTTGCGCACGGCGTACACGATGTCGCCATTCGAGACGTCTCCGCCCTTGCGCTCAGGCTCGATGGCATGAGCTAGCTCGCGGTCCATGTACCTGCGCACATAGTTCAGCACCTCAATCTTCTTCGCCCGGCGCGGGTCCGCGGTGTCGGCTGCTGTACGGTGCAAAGTGAGGCTCCCCGGATTGGTTTTTCTCTCATAGTACATGTACGTCCGGAACACAGGATCCATGCGCATGCTAGTATTGTCTCTGAAAAGGGTGCCGACAGCACCATCGCTCAAACAGTAGGCGACCCCCCAGTTGTCTTCGAAGTCCGCCCACCGCGTAATGAACGTAGGATGCTCTACGGGCTTGTGGCTGCTGATAGTGCGCACACTCAAATCTTGCGTATCAAGCATACTGGTGATGGTATTAGCGGTCGCGCGCAACGAGGTGCGAAGATGGCCAAGAACGTTTCGCGTGCCAATAGACACGGGCCTCATCACTGGTCGCGCCGCGGTGCTCGCGGCTGGGCGGGACCCGCTCAGTCCCGACAACGACGCCGTGGCGGCCGCGGGCGGTGCCGAAGCAGCCGATGAAGCAGATGACACGCTGGATGCCACGGTGGCAGTCTTGAACGCACGCGGCCCACTGGCAGGCGCCCCCTCCGTCACTCCTGTGGATGTGCGAGCCGCCAACGGCGCAGCCGTGTAGCGGAAACGGGGGCGGAAGTCTTGCGGCGCGCGCCGCTCAGCTGGGCTGTCTTCAGCAATCGGCGGCACCTCGCGTCCGCCGTTGCGGCCAACCACGGGACTGTCGTAGGCCGGCTCGTCCTGGTTAACTGGCTCGAACTGCAGCTGCTTGTACTTCTCTCTGGTGGCGGGAGGCGAAATCGACTCGGGAAGAACCTGTGCCGTCGACGTCTGCTGGATTTCGTTCGTGCTGACCTCGTCCACAATGCGAAGGCGGCCGAGCTCATGCAGGCCTGTGGCGCGGGTGACATGCGCGAGGTTCGCCTTCGACTCCTGCGGCAGGGCAAACAATTTGACTGGGGAATGGAGGGCCGAGACGGGCACGGAGCGCACCATCATACCGTCCTTGACCCAGGGATGGTCGAGACACTCCTGCACGCTGGGGCGGCACTCTGGTCGTGGGTCCAGCATCTTGGTGATGAGATCCTTGGCCTCGGGTGAGACCTTATCCGCATTATTCTGCAGATCCACGCCACGCGGGGTCGGGAAACTCTGCTCGTGGTGCTTGATGCGCTCGTAGATGTCCTCGACGTCCCGCTCTTGGAACGGCGGACGACCTACTAACATCGCATAGAGAATGATGCCGGCGGCCCACGTGTCGGTCGGCAATCCATGAGCATGCGGACGACGCAGCACCTCGGGCGAGATGTAATTAGGCGTTCCGCAGATGGTGTACCGCCGACGGTTCGGTGAGACGCGCGCAGCCAGGCCGAAGTCGCCGACCTTGAGATTCATGTTCTGGTCGAGGAAGACGTTGCCAAGCTTCAGGTCGCGGTGAAGAACCCCGCGCGCGTGCATGTAGCCGATGGCGCCGAGCAGCTGCACAAAGAAGAACCGCGCCTCAACCTCGCTCAGGCGCTCGCGGCGGTGTACCATGTCCGAGAGGCTCTGGTTCTCACAGATTTCCAGCAGCATGTACACATTTGTCGAGTCTTCAAAGCAGTCGACAAACCCCACAATGTTTGGATGGTCCATTGCCTTGTGGATCTTAATTTCCGTAATAAGCTTCGAGCGCGTCTTCTGGCTGGTCAGCGCCACCTTTGCCAGCGTCTTGGCCGCGTACCGGCGGTCGTTGGCGTCGTGCACCTCGAAGCAGCGAGCAAACCCGCCCTCGCCAATGCACCCGCCACGCTCGTAGCGGATGCCGTTGCCGGTGATCATTGACGGCGGAGTCTGGCACATAGAGCTCGGCTTGACCTTCTTGCGCTTCCGCTGCTGGCCATTTGCCTGCGGGGCAACGGGGGTTTGCGGCTTGAGGCCCCCCTCAGCGGGGCCGGCTGCCGGCTGGTGGTTTTGGTTGAGGGCAGTGAGGGGTCCTTCGCGACGAGGAAATTCCCGAACGGGAGTCTGTGCGGGTGGCTCTCCCATCGGGCGTTCGCGCGTCTTGGATCTGTCGTTAATCTCGATGAGTTGGGAGCCGCTTATTTTATAAAAGCCTAGTGTGTACTAGTGTGGATGTTTGTAAACAACCAGCCTGCATAGCATCCTTAGTCATGTCCCACCCTCAATTTGGGAACTTGAAAACAGAGAGAGGGCCCAGTAGAAAGAGCAATCAGCAGGGGTGGTGGGGCTGACAGGGTACGATTTGGTGGAGAGATAGAAAATAAAGCTAGACACGGTGCGACGGTTTTCAGCTACGGCTCTGGTGTAATTGGGTGCGCAAGGCTCAGAAATGGTGTAAATCGACAGCGACCTCGACGAAAATGGCGTCACTGGGCTAGGTAGAGGCAAGGGTGCCGCGCGGGTGTAGCGCGCTAAAGTCGCGCGAGCAGGGGGGGCGCGCGGTGGGGTGCCGGCTATGACGAGATGCTATCGGGAGCAAAAATTCAAGAGGGTTAAGTGTCCAAAAATATGGAGTTGGTGTACCAGAAATACGGACATGAAAGGTCATAGCCAATGCCGGCCTCGATCGAGGATAGCTCCGGGTGATCGGGTGGAATAACCTCTTCATTATTCTTTGATAACAAACGGCTAACACCATGCGGGCCATGCTTTGAGCTAAAATGCGGGTTTTTATAGTGGTGGTAGTAATACTAGATAGCAGCGTAGTTTAGATAGAGAATATAGACATGAACTTGTCGGCCAAGCCGCGGATCTGGCTGCCCAAGCGGTGGCTCTGCGGGTCACTCATGAGGCGGGCAATGCCGGCGCTGTGTCCACTTGTAGCAACGGCGAAGGCTTTCTCCAAGTTGAAGTGAGTAGGCTGGTGGGCGAGGCGGGCGCTCTGAGCGCTGTAGGCGGGGTCGGTCTGCAGTGCATCAAGAGCCTGGCTGGCCTGGCTCATGTACGCCTCGGCCTTTGTAGCGTGAATGAAGCCGTGCTGCAGGATATCCTCGGCGGCGCTCGAGAGCAGGGCAGTCATCTCCTGAGGAGCAATGATAGCTTCGGCAACGGCATGGGCGTAGTTCTCAATCTCCTCCACCAGACCCACCAGACCATGCGGGGCCGCCGTGGGAGCGGCAATCTCCGGAGCAGGAGTGATAACAGTCGAGATAGTGCTGACGTCGACGATGGAGGTGGTAGCCACGCCGGGAGGGCCATAGTATGTCACAGTAGAGCCAGGGATGGTGGTGTAAAGAGTAGTGGCGGTGTTCTCGTTGAGAGTCTGGGTGAACTGGCTAGAGAAGAAGATGGTTGAGAGGCCACCTCCAAATCCGCCGCCCATTCCGCCGCCCATGCCGCCCATCATGCCCCAGCCTAAGCAGCAGTCCTCGACAATCTGCGCAGAAGCGAACTTCACATACCAAGGATGAGTCTCCGCGGCTCGTGGTGCCATTGTGACCGCCGGGTTCTCGGCAGCCGATACGGCGGTAGCATAAATTATAACGGCAGCAGCAATAGCGTTACGCATTGGAAAACTTCGAGATGAGACTGAGATTTTGAGAGAGAGAACACAGTGGGTGGAGCGAAATCCCGGATTGGCGGCTCCCTTTTATACTTGAGAGCAGTCGGTCCAGATCTCAACAAAAACTGAACTTGGCAAAGTTCGCCTTACTTGGGTTCAATTTAGAGATTTTATTGTCCCGGAGATTGTTTCATCGAAAATACGATCGTTTGTGAAATGAAGCCCAATCTTAACGAGCAAGCATGCAAGCGAGGAAGCAAGCGCGGGTGCGAGGGTCCATGGAAAGGAATTGAGTAGGCTTCTAGGCACCAAAGTTACAACCTTAAATTGATTTTAGAGGGTGAGCACTGGCTCGCTGAATTAACACTGAGCCACATCTAACTCAATATATCGGCTCCGCTGGAGTCGGTCACTCGAGCAAAGTATGTTGGAGGGATGGTGCCATCGATTCCAGGGCTCAAGACCGCTCCGTTGGCAGCCATGAAGAATGGAATCCCATCTTGCACGGCCCGCCGCGCGTCGATATAAATATGCACTTGGGAGCTGGTGCGCATCCCGCTGCGGACGCCGTCGGCGCCCGGCAAGCCCTGGGCCATGTGGATGTGCAACCGGCGCATTTTCTTGAGTCCCTGGGTCCGGATCTGTTCCCACGCGGCGAGGTTAGTGCCGTGCACAATCACTGGCGGCAGCTCAGCTTCCGAAATGGCCTGCATTTCGATCTCCACGTCGGCGGAGTGGCCCTGCACCGCGCGAATCTGCTCACCGTCAGCACTCAGCTCGTAGCGGCCCTTTTTGTCGGCAGCCACGATCGCGGCAATCGACGTTTTTGAGGCGCCGAGCTTCGCGTACTGCGGCTGGACCACCAAGTCTGAGACTCTGCACCAGCCCTCTCGATCTTGCGGAATGCCCTGGGATTTCGCGGCGTGCCTCAAAGTCTTGGCCAGGGCCCGGCTGAGCTGCTCCTCGGGCGTGGCAGGTCCCCGGCCCCGGCCGCGTCGTGGAGCAGCACTGGGAGTCGACATACCCAAGCGCGCACACACCCAGGTTTTGGTGATAAATTTACCCGGCTATTATGAAATGGGATCTGCGGCGGTGGGAGAATGGAATCAAGCAATTTAGGGAGTATACTAAGCGAAGCCAGCGAATTGGGAACTAAGGCCGGTATCAACATAATTGTTGCGCATTTTGGCTGCCGTGCGGGCATTTGTGGACACGAACGCAGCGTCTGCGGCTGCACATGCACCCACGCGTGCACCCACGCACACCGCCCGCCGCGTACCGAGCGCGAGCGAGCCGCCGCTACGCGCCCCTGCCCTGATCCAACGAGCGCAGAAGAGCGCCGGCCGGGTGCCATGACTCAGCCGGACACCGATACAACTCCCAGTTTCGATCACCAGGTCCAACAACCACAGCGATTTTCTGAATATCGCCAGCCCCGACCCAGCGCGCTTATCCGAGCTGCGCTTATTCCCTGGCCCACCTACCGCGCTAAGAAGACACCTTCGCGCCGAGTGGTTAGGCAGCGACGCGCCAGCCGAAACAAATCTGGTACTAGTTGGGGCCCGCTAAAAATTAATAAATGGGCCACGACGTGATCACGCACATCGAACCGCCGAAGTCGCGCGAGCAGCTGGCGCTGCTGCTCATGCGGTGGAACGCGCTGCGCAAGATGGGAGTCGTGCCGACCCCGGAGAATCTCGAGATGCGCCATCTCACGGTGATGCTGCGGAACATCGCGCAGCAGCAGCGCGAGTTCGAGGACCGCAAGCAGAGGCTCGCGGCCTCGCGCCGCCGCCGCGCCGCCGCCGCCGCCGAGGACGCGGCAAGCTCGCTCCGCACCCAGCTCGCCGCGTTCAAGCTTCTGTCCAGGGGCGTGGATCTCCCCGAGCACATTCGCGCCGATCTCGTGGCCGCCGCCGCGCCGGCTCCGGATCGCGCCGAGCCAGCCGCTGCTTCTAACGGAAGCGACGAGCTTAGCGACGTACCGCATGGTAGTGCCAGCGAGAGCGGTCCCCGCGGGCTGACGCTCGACGAGCGCGAGGCGCGCATTCTCGGGACGCAAACGCCCGTGCGCGAGGTCGAGATCCGCAACCGGCTCGCCCACCGCGTTGTCGAGCTTGAGCGGCTGTCCAGCAACCTGGGAACGGTTGACGCGCAGGACGTGGAGCTGCGGGCGCCCGACGAGCTGAGCGCGAACGCCGACGAGCTGAAGTTCAAGGCGCTTATTGAGCTGAAAGGGCTGCGGCTGCTCACAAAACAGAAGTCGCTGCGCCAGCACGCGCTCTACAACTACGCTGCAGCAAGCGACTCGGCATACATTGGCACGAGCCAGCTGCTGCGGGGCATGAACCGCCGCATGCCCGCGGCGGCCGGACTCGAGCTGCAGCTCACCGCCGAGCTCGAGCGGCGGCAGCGCCACGAGCGCGAGCAGCAAGCGCGGCACTCGCAAATCGAGCTCACGAAGTCGGCGCTGAAGCGCGCTGCCGAGTTCAGGCAGCAGCGCGACCAACACCGCTCGCGGAAGGCGGCGCTGCTGAAGCACCTGGCGCAGTTCCACTCGCAGGTCGAGCGCGAGGAGTCGCGCCGGGCCGAGCGCACCGCCCGCCAGCGTCTCCAGGCATTGCGGTCGAACGACGAGGAGGCGTACATCAAGCTGCTTGACCAGACCAAGGACACCCGCATCACGCATCTCCTCAAGCAGACGAACCAGTTTTTGGCCAGCCTCAGCGAGGCGGTGCGGGTGCAGCAGGCCGAGGCCGGGGCGGTGGCGCCGCCCACCGAGGAGGAGCTCGAGAACATCGACTACTACGAGATTGCCCACCGCGTCAAGGAGCCCGTCACCAAGCAGGCGTCGATTCTTGTGGGCGGCGAGCTCAAGGAGTACCAAGTGCGGGGCCTGGAGTGGATGATCTCGCTCGTGAACAACAACCTGAACGGCATTCTTGCCGACGAAATGGGTCTGGGCAAGACGATCCAGACCATCTCGCTGATCACGTACCTGCTCGACAACAAGCGGTGGCCCGGCCCGTTTCTGGTGATTGTGCCGCTGTCCACCATCACGAACTGGACGGTCGAGTTCGAGAAGTGGGCGCCCAGCGTCCGCAAGATCGTCTACAAGGGCCCGCCGAACGCGCGGAAGGCCCAGCAAGCAATGATCCGCAGCGGCGACTTCCAGGTCTTGCTCACCACCTACGAGTACGTGATCAAGGACCGGCTGCTTCTGTCGAAAATCAGGTGGCAGCATATGATCATCGACGAGGGCCACCGCATGAAGAACGCCCAGTCGAAGCTGAGCTCGACGCTGGTGAACCACTACTACTCGAAGCACCGACTAATTCTCACCGGCACGCCCCTGCAGAACAACCTGCCCGAGCTGTGGGCGCTGCTGAACTTCGTGCTCCCGAAGATTTTCAACTCGCAAAAGACGTTCGACGACTGGTTCAACACCCCGTTTGCGAACACCGGGTCCCAGGACAAGATGGAGCTCACGGAGGAGGAGACGCTGCTGGTCATTCGGCGTTTGCACAAAGTTTTGAGGCCGTTTTTGCTGCGCCGACTAAAGAAGGATGTCGAGAAAGACCTGCCGGATAAGGTCGAGCGCGTCATCAAGTGCAAGATGAGCGCCCTGCAGCAGACGCTGTACGACCAGGTGCTCAAGTATGGCATGATGTACACCGGCCCCAGCGAGAACGGCTCGGGCCGCTCCGGTGGCAGCGGAATGCGCAGCTTGAACAACCGCATCATGCAGCTGCGCAAGATCTGTAACCACCCTTACGTTTTCAAGGAGGTCGAGGACACGGTGGATGCAACCCACCTGCAGTACAATCTGCTGTGGCGCACCGCGGGCAAGTTCGAGCTGCTGGACCGGATTCTTCCCAAGTTCAAGGCCACCGGCCACCGCGTGCTGCTGTTCTTCCAGATGACGTCGATCATGGACATCATGGAGGACTACCTGCGGTTTCGCGGGCTGCAGTACCTGCGGCTGGACGGCATGACCCGGGCCGAGGACCGCAGCGCCAAGCTGTCGGAGTTCAACGCCGAGGACAGCCCCTACTTCTGTTTCTTGCTGAGCACGCGGGCTGGCGGGCTGGGACTGAACCTGCAGACCGCTGATACTGTGATTATTTATGATACGGACTGGAACCCGTTCCAGGACCTGCAGGCCCAGGACCGTGCCCACCGGATTGGCCAGACCAAAGAGGTGCGGATCCTGCGGCTGATCACGGAGAACACCATCGAGGAGGCGATTCTCGACCGCGCTGTTTCGAAGCTCGAGATCGACGGCAAGGTGATTCAAGCCGGAAAGTTCGATAACAAGTCGACCAACGAGGAGCAGGAGGCGTTTCTGCGCAACTTGATGGAGTCCGAGGAGTCGCGGCGGGAGAACAAGGACCAGGAGGATGAGGATATAGACGACGACGAGCTCAACCAGATCCTTGCGCGCAACGACGCAGAGCTGGGAACCTTCCACACCCTAGACGTGC
The DNA here is from genome assembly GCA_030579755.1 of Entelexis gropengiesseri. Lineage (NCBI taxonomy): Eukaryota > Fungi > Ascomycota > Dipodascomycetes > Dipodascales > Trichomonascaceae > Entelexis > Entelexis gropengiesseri. The sequence goes on along the minus strand of JAKTRO010000104.1, from coordinate 13,841 downwards.
AGCGAGAGGCCGAGGACACCAAGCGGGCGGTTCCGCGGCTGTTTTCGTACGCCGAGCTTCCTGACGTGTACAAGGAAGATCTCGAGCAGCGGATGAACGGGCAGGCGTACGAGGAGATCAGCTCGCGCCGGGTCAGGCGCGGCGCGCTGTTTGCCGACGACGGCAGCGACGACGACGACGATGACGATGCCAACGACGAGAGCGCCAACGACAACGACAACGACAACGACAATGAGCCGGAGCCGGAGCCGGAGCCCAAGCCCGAGCCCGAGCGGCCGTCGCGGCGGGGCACTAAGCGGAGTGCGCCATCGCCAATGACCAACGGCAACGGTAACGGCACCAGCCACGGCAACGGCGATAAGAAGCGGAAGACCAGCGACCCCGACGCTCTGGCAGCACGGGCCACGAAGATTCTCGACGAGATCATGCAGCAGACGGCTGGAGACCCGCCACATTCGCAGGCGGCCATCTTCCTGGAGCTGCCGTCGCGCAGAGAGTACCCGGACTACTACAAGATCATTCGCAAGCCGATTTCGCTGGCAGAGATCCGCAACAAACTGAAAGGGCGGAAGTACAGCACGTTCAAAGACTTCAAGGCCGACCTGACGCTGATGTTCAACAATGCGCGAACCTACAATCTTGCTGGCTCCGAAGTGTACGAGGATGCGAACGCGCTTGAGAAGCTAGTCACCGCGGCCACCGCGACGGCCAGCGGCTCGTGAAGATACAAAAATGATGTGTATACTAAAAGCATAACCCATCGGCTAGATAATTGAGAAAAAAAATAGAAAAAAATCCATAAAAACCGAGAAACCTGGCCACCCCAGCGCCAACCACCTTGCCTTGTTTCCCCAGACACCCACCACGGCCGAAACAGCCCGAGGAGCTTCTGTGACTAAGCGGGCATCGCCCGGCGCTTGCCACCACCACAGTGAACCCAGCGACTCGAGCGACCACCCACAGTAACGAATGTTCTTAACGCGCAGCGAGTACGACCGAGGCGTGTCCACGTTCTCGCCCGAGGGACGGCTGTTCCAGGTCGAGTACTCTTTGGAGGCGATCAAGCTGGGCTCGACCGCGGTAGGCATCAAGACGAACGAGGGCGTTCTGCTCGGGGTGGAGAAGCGGGTGACTTCGAAGCTTCTTGAGGGAGGGAGCATCGAGAAGATCGACGAGATCGACCGACACATTGGCTGTGCCATGAGCGGGCTCACGGCGGACGCACGAATGATGATTGACCACGCGCGGGTCGAGGCCACGTCGCACCACTTCAGCTACGACGAGCAGATTGGGGTGGAGAAGGTGACGCAGAGCGTGTGCGACCTGGCGCTGCGGTTTGGCGAGGGCGGCGAGGGCCACGAGCGCACAATGTCGCGGCCGTTCGGGGTGGCGCTGCTGATTGCTGGGTGGGACGAGCTCGAGGGCCCGCAGCTGTTCCACACCGAGCCCACGGGCACTTTCTACCGCTACGAGGCGAAGGCGATCGGCTCGGGCAGCGAGGGCGCGCAGGCCGAGCTGCAGCAGCAGTACCATTCGAACATCACGCTGGCCGACGCCGAGCTGCTGCTGCTCAAGGTGCTCAAGCAGGTCATGGAGGAGAAGCTGGAGGCCGCAAACATCCAGCTGGCAAAGGTCACCAAGGACACGGGCTTCCATGTCTACACGACCGACGAGCTGAACGAGGTGGTCAGCCGCATGCCCGAGGAGGACGAGCAGGCGTAGGCTGGTTTATAAATTACGGTGGAGTAAAGTTGTATTTGTTTGCTGAGGTGCCTGCGGACTGAGTTCTGCTTGGGTTGCTATAAATATATCTCGGTGGCTAGTAGTACATAGTGTGCTAGCGGTCTCTTTGCTCGGCCGGGCGCGGCGGCTGGGAGTGCGCGCGGGCGTCGGCGCTGCCCGCCGAGCGCGTGCGCTGCTTGGCCTCCCAGTCGTGCCACTCGTCCACAAGCTTCAGGCTCAGCGGCTCGGCCGCGGGGCTCTCTGTGAAGTACGCGTGCTTGAGGGCGTCGGCAGCGCTGAGCCGCTGGGCCGGGTTCATTGCCAGCAGGCTGGCAATCAGGCCCGCGCACGCCGGCGTCACCGGGACCGGCGTCGCTGCCAGCGCGCCCGCCAGAGTCTGCGGGCGCGGGCTGTCCTGCATCGGCAGCGCGTCGAACAGCGGGACCCACGGCAGCGCCAGCCGGTCGGGCCACTCGTCGGCGCTCGGCACGCCCAAGATGTCGTAGATGGCCTGCAGCTGCGAGATCTCGTCCTTGCCGTGGAAGATCGGCGCGCGCATAAACAGCTCGGCCAGCAAGCAGCCTATGCCCCACTCGTCGACCTCGGGGCCGTACCGGTCCGCGCCCAGCAGCAGCTCCGGCGGCCGGTACCACAGCGTGATCACCCGGTTCGTGTACCGCGCGTCGGGCCGCACCGTGTCGACGTGCCGCGCCAGCCCGAAGTCGGCAAGCTTTATTACTCCGTCCGCCGTCACGAGAATGTTCGACCCCTTGATGTCGCGGTGCATGATCATCCGCGAGTGCAGAAACGCCAGCGCCGCCGTGGTTTGTTGCATCACCGACTTGATGTTGCCCGCCGAGATGCTCAGCGACTTGTTCAGCAGCAGCCCGGCAAGATCGTGCTCAATGTAGTCGAACGCTATGTAGATGTCGGAGCGCGATACCACAATCTCGTTGAGGCAGACAATGTTGTTGTGCCGCAGCAGCTGCAGCAGCTTGATCTCGCGCGCCGCCGTCACGGGCAGCCCCTCGCGCAGCGAGTCGAGCCGCAGCCGCTTCATCGCCAGCACCCGCTGCGTCACCGTGTCCACTGCCTTGTACACCTTGCCGTAGGTGCCCTGGCCGACCTGGCCCACAAACTGGAACGGCGGGTCGGCGACCACGCGCTGGTTCAGCACCTCGCGCGGCGCCGGTTTCGGAGGCGGATCGGCGGGGTGCCCGCGCTTCTGGCCGCCAGCCTTGCTCCAGCCTTTCTGCTTGCTCCGCGCGCCCTGATTATTTTGGTGTTGGTGGTGGTGGGGTTGCGAGCTCGGGTTGGTTTGGCCGCTCGGCGTATTTCGAGCATTTGGATTGCTCTGGTTAGCGGGATTGCCCTGATTGTTCGAGGCGCGCCGACCGGTTTGGCTATTTTGGTTGTTTTGGCTGTTTTGACTGTTATGGCGGTTTTGGCGGTTCTTTTCGACTTGTTGCGTTGTGCTTGGTTTTGACGGGCCGTTATGCTTCCGTTTCTTAGCCGATCCCCCGCCATTTGCGGCTTGAAAACTTAGCGGCTGCGTGCTGGAGCTCGGCGCGCCCTTTGGTTGCCTGATCTGCGGGCCGCTGCTTGGGCGGTCTGCAGGCGTGACAGCCGGCCGTGCCGGTAGAAGAGGGTCTTCCTGGGCCTTGGAGAATCTCCGCTTATTATTGCGCCATTTTTGAGCCCCTGGTTGGCCCTGGCTCGGGCTCTTGGCGCTCATCTGCGGTGCCCAAATTCGGTAGCCAGCGCGTGGAGCCCGTCTTCGTCGCACGGCTCAGCTGCTGCGGGCACCGCTGCTCGCGAGCTGGATCAGGTGACTGCTCCACCGAAATATGTCAAAGTGGTATCTAACAGACTGTGATGGTAGTGGTAGTGGTGGTGGCGGGGCTAGCGGTTCGGTCGCGGCATATCAAATTAAGCGCCTGATCGCCACAATCTGGCCAGCGCTGTGCCTCAAAATTACAAATACCAATCGCGGCCCGCAGCCGATATTTGCTAAGTGGTTTGTGTGGGAAACAGGCCGTGACAGGCCGAGTGAGGTGCGACGCCCCAGATATTTGGCACTGCTAATAAGCGCCTTGTGCGTGACTCGGCATTGACGAATGCGCACTAAGTGGTGCGCCAGCAACCGATCCCTACCGCGAGCCAATGGCGGGTCGGTCGAATGGGATTATTGGCGTCCGACTAATCAGGTGCTCGCCACCAAATCCATCCACCCTCCAGGGCGTGCACAACAACGCCTTATTCAAACCGCCTGTGTTTCGCCGCCTTTACACCACAACGAAGATGCTGAGAACACTTCTGCGCCAGCCCGCCGGGCGCCTGCCCTCATTCTCGCCCGTCGCTCGCATGCGCGCGGGCCCCGCCCTCCCCTCGCGTTTGATCTCGACTGAGGTTCGCAGCGCCATCGACTCGGCCGTGAAGTCAGCGCCGGTGGTGCTGTTCATGAAGGGCACACCCGAGGCGCCGCAGTGCGGCTTCAGCCGCAACACTATCCAGATTCTCGGGTACCAGGGCGTGGACCCGAATAAGTTTGCTGCATACAACGTGCTCGAAGACCAGGAGCTCCGCGACGGCATCAAAGAGTACAGCAGCTGGCCCACGATTCCGCAGCTCTACATCAACAAGGAGTTTGTGGGTGGCCACGACATCATTGTGGAGATGTCGCAGGACGGCACGCTCGCCGATATGCTCGAGAAGGAGCAGGTGCTCATCGAGCAGTAGTGTATATATATAGACGGCCGCTTCAACGCTTTTTAATTTGTTAGTAGCGCAGCGCGCAGCTTCGCTGGCTCGCGAGGCCGAGCCTTGGACGAGTGCGCAGCTTCTAGCTACAGAGGTGGAAAATGAAAGTGATGGCTGATCGCGGCTACATAGCCGGCAAGCGAGCCAGGAGTACGTGAATAAATTAGCGCGCAGGCATAAATAAGACCGGCCCAGCCTCCGTTTCGTGGAGAAAAAATTGGCTGGCCGGGGCAAGACTCGCGAGTCGCGGCTCACGGAAGGCGGCGATCGAAGTACCCGCTGGCGGACATGATTGTTGTGGACGTGTCGAGCATCCACTCCCCGATCTCGAGGTACTGCGCCAGGTAGTTCTTGGCGCTCGGGTTCTCGACCGTGTTCTGGCGCAGCGTGAGGCCGGTGCTGCGGCGCACGCCAGCAATGATGGTCGATATCAGGATGGCATCAACCGAGTAGTGCACCAGGCGGCCAATCGTGCCCATCTTTCCAAGCAGAAACACAACTAGGAAGTATATGGTGGCAATGAAGGACGGGGTATCCTGAGAGATAAGTCTGGAAGTGCAAGGAGTGTCAAGTAAGCCCCGGTTAAGGGTGGGTGTGGGAGCCGTGGGTGTGGGAGTAGCGCCGCCAGTCGGAGGAGGATTGAGGATTGGCCCGGTTGGGATAAGGCCAGTTTAGGAAAAATAAACCAAAAAAAGCGTCGAATACAATTTGCTTCTGCCAAGCATGGAACGTGCCATCCGGACGCCGTTCTAGACAAGATGGTTCGCTGCGTTATTGCTAACCTGACGGGTACCACCTTCCTAAGGCCCTTGATACATCCCCCGCTACCGAGGCGTCAAGTGACCACCCTAGGACTCGAACCGGACACGCACCTAAACTGAAACAGGAGCGATGCAACTCCGCCAAACCCGCTAAAGGTGAGATAAGCACAATTCACAGGGCTATAGGCCTACTGGCAGGAGCCGACATACGTCGAAGAGCCGTGCTATGTCCGAGATTTTCCGTCGCCCACTCGAAAGCGGTCGCTACCGGTGCTGAAATTGACTCGCGGTCTCGACAATGGTGAACCTGCGGTACCCCGGCCTCAGCCGCGTTCCGCTCCCTGGCGGGCCAAAAAACACCACCTACATCATTCGCGACAACTTCAAGCGGCACATGTATGCCGAGAACGAGGTGAACCGCAAGGCGCTCAAGTATCTCGCCCAGAACACCACGCTCCCGATGAAAACACGGGTTGAGGCGCAACTGCAGCTCCACGCCATGCCCCACTACACGCGCCCGACCCAGATCAAGAACCGCTGTATCGAGAGCGGGTACGGCCGCAGCGTGATCAAGGACTTCCGCCTGTGCCGCGTCAAGTTCCGCGAGCTCGCGCTCCAGGGTGATCTCCCGGGAGTCCGCAAGGCCAGCTGGTGAACTGCTTGTGGCCGCACCTTACTTGGGGACCGGGGCAATTTGTATATATTAAGCGAACTTATCATCTTTCCTTTGATTATATTAGTGCAACACTCTCGACCAGCAGTGATCTGAGACGGTGGTTGGGCGCCGCCCGTACCGACAAGGCGGTAACTGGCGCCGCAATCCAAAGCGCAGGTTCATTTCAGGCGCCAAAACCTTAGATTCATCTCTCGCCCATGCATGAGCTAGCGCTCGATCGACTTTAATCATTAGCTCAAGTAAGTTGAATGACCAGTGTAATTGCCGCCAATGCGCTCACCATGGTCTGCCGCCCGAGCGATTCGCGCTGGCCCGGCCATTTTTGCTTCTGCCGACAGCATACGAACTTCGGCGTGCCCCACGCGCATGTGCGCATGCCCAATCTCTGCGAAACAGCTACCCCACCATCGCCCGGCAACGCGCCCGCATGCCTCCTCGCCTGCCGAGGGCACCGCGCTTCGGCGATAGGTGCGCCCAGCGGCCCCGGCCGGTGGGAGGCCCCTGCCCTGACAAGGCGCATGTGATATGTCGCCGCCGCGTATTAAAAAATCCGCAAGGGTCCATAGGTGGTAACTATCTCAGCAGTGGCGCGGGGCAGGCGACAGAGTATGCGGCTGTTCGACACAGAGAGCTCATTCGCCTACTCCTGGGAGGAAGTGACGAGGGCGAACTGGCGTAAGTACCCCAACGAGCTCACGACGCATGTAGAGACCGTCGACGTCCTCCGTCGCGAGGTTGATCCGCGCACCGGCGTGCTCCGCACCGAGCGGCTGATTGGGTGCCGCCAGCCGATGCCGGGGTGGATGAACCGGCTGATTGGCAGCAACCGCGCCTACGTTCGCGAGGTGAGCGAGATTGACCCGCGCAAGGGCACGCTCGTCATGCGCTCGCGCAACCTCGATCACTGCAGCATTCTGTCGGTGTTCGAGACTGTGACGTACGCGCGGGACGCCAGCGCGCCGCTCCAGCGCACGCTGTTCTCCCAGCAGGCGACGTTTGTCTCGAGCCTGAGCTTCAAGCGCCTGTGCTCAAAAATCGAGGAGTTCTCGATCCAGCGGTTCGCGCAGAACGCGCAGCTCGGCAGGGACGCGTTTGATCTCGTTCTCACGCGCCTCAGCCAGGCCACCAATGCCTAGGCCGGGCTGCCGAACCTTATAGACTCTGGACCGCAGGTCTCTCTCGTTTACTGTATACCAAATGCATATGCTCCCGGCGGCACCACGCATCCGCGCGGGGAGCTTTTAATTCACTAAAGGTTATAGACTATTTGTGATAGATTGAGGAGCTGGCTAGTTAGGTGCGTGCCAGCACTGCGGTTATACTGCGGTTATCAGTGAATTGCGTCATCTGAGTAGTGGAGAGATAAGGTACATATGCTTCGAAGCTCATTGTGGGACGCACGATTCTCCCTCTGCATCCATCGAGCCCATTAATAGCTAAATGAGACTTAGCTCCGATACGCGGCACTTCACGGGGTCAGCGACACGGGCACTGTTCCCTCCAGGGGTGGTGGTCTTTGACTCGTGGTTAGCAGGGTCAGGTTCAACAGCTAGTTAAGAAAACTCTGGGCAAACGGGTAGACGACAAGCTCCGCTAATGCACACCACATCGCCTCACAACTCCTCACAACTCCTGCAGTTTAGATTTTAACATTTCCACGCTGTTCGCACTCGGCTTTGCGTGGCCAATTGTGGGGACTCATTGACGCTCGATACATACTTGTACATCTCCAGGGTAGGGCGAGGGCGAGGGTCTCTGGTCATGCGATCCCAGCCTACTTTAATTTTTTTCCACGATAGAGAGGGATTGAAGACCCGCTCGCGGCGAACCAATATGGCACAGGGCTCGATAGCCACGAAGATTGACAGCGTAACCGCTGTCTTCGAGAGGGGCTTCCAGAGCACACTGGGCAAGCACGTGGACTATGAGCACAATCGCGCAAGTCCTAGCCCGGCCGGTGAGCCCGAGCCGGATGCTGCTATTTTCCCACCACCTGGAGATGCTCTTGCTCAGACAGAAAGCATAAAGTCCGACGACTGTGATAACGAGTCAATTGACCGGCCGGACACCGAGGAACGCGACGAATGGGCCGTGAAGGGCAAGCGGCACCGGTACTTTGGGTTTATTTTCAGTCGCCGATTTGTGGTTGCGGTTGCAGTCGGGCAGATTCTTTCGATGTGCATTGTTTGTACGAACTCGTTGACGACAGAGATGGGGAACGCTGGCACCTCGATGCCGCTTTTCCAGAACCTGCTGAACTACGCGCTGTTGTGCGTCGTGTACAACCCCTACATGTGGTACAAGTACGGGTTCAAGAAGTGGTTTCGCATTCTTGTTTTCGATAGCTGGCGGTTTTTCATTCTTGCGTTTGTGGACGTGCAAGGCAACTACTTTGTAGTGCTGGCGTACGAGTACACCAATCTGCTGAGCGCTGCGCTGCTGGATAACTTTGCGATTGTGGTTGTTGTCATTCTCAGCTTTGTGTTTCTGCATGTGCGTTATCATTGGACGCAGTATATCGGCATTATTATCACGATCGGGGGCATGGCGCTGCTGATTGTCTCTGATCATCTTACCGGCAAGGATTACCATGCCTCGGACCCGGTGAAGGGTGATCTGTTTGTGCTGCTGGGCGCCACATGCTACGGCTTTAGCAACACCTTCGAGGAGTTTTTGGTGAGCGAGCGGCCGATTTATGAGGTGCTGGGCATGTTGGGGTTCTGGGCGACGGGCATCAACGGCGTCGAGCTGGCGATTTTCGGTCGCAAGGACGTGCAGAACGCAAAATGGACCGGCCAGGTCGGCGGGTACCTCACCGGGTACACGCTTACTATGTTTCTGCTGTACCACCTTGCGCCGTTCATGTTCCGCATATCGTCGGCCGCGTTCTACAACCTTAACATTCTTACTTCAGACTTCTGGTCGCTGCTGGTCGGGACCCAGGCGTTTGGCTATAAAGTGTACTGGCTGTACCCTGTTGGGTTTGTGTTCACGGTGCTTGGAATCATTGGGTACTGTGCGGCGCCGATGACCGAGCTTGGCGAGGCGGTCAAGCCGTGGCTTGGCGAGGACCAACAGCACGGCGTTGAGGGATTCGGGACGGCGCGGCATGCTGAAACGCGGCGGCATAGGAGGCAGCAGGTTGCTGACCTTGAGCAGAATGCCGACGCTCACTCGGAGATTGACACGACGGGCCCTGCCCCAGCCGCAAGCCCCACCACGATTTCGAAGGACGGCCAGCTGCGGGTTCGCGAGGAGTCGGTGCCACCGGCAATTGAGCCTGTGGCGACTGCGGGCTCGGCCGTAGAGGCTAACGAGCAATGCCACTTGCCATAATATTAGCCGTCCAGCGATGGTAACTTCTTATACCTCAAAAGTGGGATCGGCTTTGTTACCAGATCCTATTTGTTTAATTATTTTTTGTACGGCGTGACAATTATCATAACCAGTGTAGCGAGCGGCGCATATATCTATGAAACATGCTGGAAGATACTGACCGCGGGCGATAAGATTTGGCGTCTGAGTTGAGTAGTTAGTTAGCTAGCCTATTAGCAGCAGTACTTTTCGCTATTTCTGGGGCACGACTCGCGCGATTGCCACCCAGACCACAATTACGGAACCGAGGGGACGAACCACTCGAAAAAAGATTGCAGACGCAGCCGGGTCGGCCGACCCTGCATATCACCGAAGGGCGCAGAGGGTGCGGCTTATGCTAGCCGGAGGCGAGAGAGCGCCGGGGTCGCTGTGGCGTCGGGGCCGCGTCACATGAGCGTCTTGGGACTTCTTTGGAGTTCCGCGCGCGGTTTACACACCCAGGCAGTGCTGAAAAAGACGTAAGCCAAGTTCAGGTTCAGGTTTGGCGGTGACCTCCTCCTCGTCTTCCCACCTCACCTCACCTCACCTCATCTCACCCAACCCGTTGATAGCCGTTTGCGGTGCATTCTATAATAAGATGGCGAAGCGACTAAGAAAAGAGCTCTCAGACCTGCGAAACGACCCACCTGCATCCTGCTCCGCGGGCCCCGTCGGGGACGACCTGTTCCACTGGCAGGCGACGATTCTCGGGCCGGCAGACTCGCCGTACGCGAACGGGCTATTCTTCCTCAACATGCAGTTCCCGCCGGACTATCCTCATAAGCCGCCCAAGGTGACGTTCCAGACCAAGATCTACCACCCGAACATCAACGCGTCCGGGGCGATTTGTGTGGACGTGCTGAAGGACAACTGGTCGCCGGTGCTCACGGTGCCGAAGCTGCTGCTCTCGATCTCGTCGCTGCTCACAGACCCAAATTTCGACGACCCGCTAGTGGCGGAGATCTCGAACCAGGCCCAGCAGGACAAGGGGAAGTACGAGGCGACGGCCAAGGAGTGGACGCGTAAGTATGCGATGTGAGGGCCGGCCGGGGCTGTTTTTAGGCGCGCACGGCACCGTATGTAATGTTTACTCGGGATCTACGCTTCATACAGATACATAACTAAAACCGGTAGGTTCTGATTGTGCCCCGGAATATGTGACGTGGCGCTCGGGTGGGGGAAGGAGGGCGTGTGTGTGGTGGGATTTACGTGGAGTTTACTGTATAGCCGCCAGCTCGAATCCCGGAATCGAGAAGCACGGAGCAGCATCAGTTAGCGTTAATTCAGTAAAGGGCGGCCATGCTCCGGAGCGGCCGGGTTGCAGCCCCAAGCCACCTCGGGCATCTTCGGCGCACGCCTGATCTAACCCATCTGGTTGAGACCGTGCTATCTTAGACGCGGCACCAGTATTTGAGGCTCGCGCCCGGGGGCCGAATTGCGCCTCAGCGGCACTGCCAACGCAGCGGTGTGGTTTTGTGGCAGCCCCTGCCCCGGCGACTAAACCGCACAAACCAGCCACCGGCAGCCCAGCCGCCTCCACCAACATCGCCTACCGGTGCCATCTAAGCGGCCACCACCAGTGCACACGTTTCGAGTACAGCGGGCGGACTGCTAATGTATCCCTACGGCCAGCCCCCGGGAGGGCAGCAACAGCAAGGGGGCTACAATTATGCGCCGTACAGCAACCAGCAGTACAACCAATACAGCCAGCAGCAGTATCCGGCGTTCCAGCAGCCGTACCAGACGGGCCAGCCCGGCGTGGGCCAGCCCGCGCTTGGCCAGCCCGGTGTGGGCCAGTTTGCGTCGTCGCAGCCGATTGGCGCGCCGCCGCAGTACGCGCTGGCCGCCGGGCAGTTTGGCGCGCAGGCCCAGGCCGCGTCGCAGCAGGGCAACCCGGGCGCGCGGATCCCGAACAAGCGGCTGTCGTTTGTGACGCCAGAGGACCAGGCGAACTTTGCGCAGCTGTTCCGCGCGTCGCTGTCGCCGGGCGAGGAGGCGCTGCGCGGCGACGTCGGCCGCCAGGTACTGCTGCGCTCGAACCTGTCGAGCGTCACCCTCGGCGACATCTGGCAGATCGCCGACACCACGCGCAGCGGCACGCTCATGTTCCCGGAGTTTGTGCTGGCGATGTACCTGTGCTCGCGCAGCTTGCGCGGCGAGCCCGTGCCGGTCGTGCTTGACGCCCGCATCAAAAAGGAGGTCCAGGACATGGTCGACGAGATCAGCTTCGGCGCCGCCGACTCGGCCGACCCGTCGGCCTCGCAGCAGTTCTCGGCGCTGCGCCAGCAGCAGACCGCCAGCTTCCAGCCCCAGGCCACGGGCATGCTGCCCCAGGCCACGGGCTTCTTGCCCCAGACCACCGGGTACGTTGGCACCCAGGTGCCCTCGCAACCGGCCAGCGGGTTCTCGGCGCTGCAGTCGCAGCCTACTGGCGGATACACCGGCCTCCAGTCGCAGGCCACGGGCGGATTCGCTGGTCTCCAGGCCCAAGCCACCGGCGGATTCGCTGGCCTGCAGTCGCAGGCCACCGGCGGCTACGGTGGGCTCCAGTCGCAGCCTTCCGCAGGCGGCTACATCCAGCCCCAAGCCACAGGCGGGTTCATCCAGCCGCAGTCCACCGGGTACGCTCTCCAGAGCCAGGCCACGGGCGGCGGGTTCGATGGCCTAGCGGCGCAGGCCACGGGCGGATTCGGCGGCTTGCAGAGCCAGGCCACCGGCGGGTACGGCGGGTTCCAGCAGCCGCTGGCGAACCAGACCACCGGCAGTGGCCTCGGGCTGCCACGCCAAGCGACCGGCGGATTCGGCGGCCTCCAGAGTCAAACGACGGGGGGGTTCGGCGGCCTCCAGAGTCAGGTCACTGGTGGGTTTGGCGGGCTGCAGAACCAGGCCACTGGCGGAGTTGGCGGCCTCCAGAACCAGGCCACTGGTGGGTTTGGCGGACTCCAAAACCAGGCCACTGGTGGGTTTGGCGGACTCCAAAACCAGGCCACGGGCGGCTTCGGTGGGCTTCAAAACCAGGCCACGGGCGGCTACGGTGGGCTCCAGAGCCAGGCCACGGGCGGCTACGGCGGCCTCCAAAACCAGGCCACCGGCGGCGGGTTTGCCGCACCGCTCACCGCCATGCCCACGGGCAAGCCGGGCCAGTGGGGCTTCACCAATGCAAGCACCGCCGGCCTCGACACGTTCCGCACCCAGTTCACCCCGCAGGCCACGGGGTCGCAGGCGTTCGTCATGCAGCAGAAGCTGCAGCAGCAGTCGCAGGAGGGGCTCGGCATCGCGATGTCGAAGGAGGAGAAGCGCAAGTACGACGAGATCTTCAGCCAGTGGGACAAGACAAACTCGGGGCGAATAGACGGCAAGACCGCTATTGCTGTGTTCGGCAAGTCTGGCCTGCCCAACACCGATCTCGAGAAAATCTGGACGCTGTGCGACGCTCGCAACACCGGCAGGCTCAACCGCGACGAGTTCGCGGTGGCCATGCACCTCATCTTCCGCAAGCTCCACGGCCACGAGATCCCGGCCCGCCTGCCGCCCGAGCTGGTTCCCCCCAGCCAGCGCGACCTCGACGAGAGCGTCGAGCGCATGAAGGCATCGCTGCGCGCGTCCAAGCCCCAGGGCTCGGCCGGCCTCGCGGGCCAGCAGCAGTCGTCGCCGGCTAAGCAGAGCGCCGCCGTCTTCCGCAACGACGACAGCGCGCTCGGCGAATACCGCTCCGCCTCCAGGCACAGAACCGGCGGCGGGGCCAGCCAGTCCGACCAAAAGGGCGCGTCAACAAGCTTCGCGTCGTCCGCCGGCCCGTCGTCGAGCGGCAAGGACTCCACCGTCGCCGATCTGGTGCGCCAGGTCCGCAAAAAGCGCATCTTGCTCGACGCTGCCGACACCGAGGACAGCGAGACCAGGGAGGCGGACCAAGCGATCGACGCGCAGAACGCGCGCGGCATCGCCGATCTCAAGGAGCGCATCCGCGACGCCCAGAGCCGGCTCAACCAGCGCGGCGGCGGCGGGTCGGGCGCCGCCGCCCAGAGCGCCGAGCGCCAGGACCTGCTGCGCAAGCTCCAGACAATGAGCGACGCACTGCCCCAGCTGATCTCGCGCATCCGCTCGGTCGAGGAGGAGATCAGCAGCACCCAGCTGGCGATCATGCAGCGCAAGTTCGAGCGCGACCACCCCGAGGCGAAGATCGCCGGCACCGGCCCGAATGGCGCCGTCACCGAGGCTGACCGCGCCGCCGCCCGCCGCAAGGCCGAGGTGAAGTCCCGCATCGCCGCCATCACCGGCAAGCAGGCCGGCGCCGGGGGCAGCGCCTTCGACGACCTCGAGAGACAGCTCGCTTCGGCGAAGCAGCAGGCCGAGGCCGAGGCCGCTGCCAACGAGCGCTCGCTCCGCGCCCTCGAGTCAAGCCTCTCGACCCTGGAGAAAGATCTCCGCACGCAGCTCAAGAGCGACGACGACCCGCGCGGCGACCGCGAGCGCCGCCGGTGGGATGAGGCGATTGGCGTCGAGCCAGAGGTCAAAGAATTCATTCTCGAGATCCGCCAGCCCGCCGCCAGCGCAGGCGCGGCCCCCGC